>JAKUHH010000234.1:0-234990 GCA_022701365.1 Mycocentrospora acerina | reverse complement strand
GTGGGGTTATTGCGTAGTATCAATAGCAAGGGCAGGGCGCCTGACCATTACATGCGTGTTGTAATTGTACTCTGCTTAGATAAGTTTCCTTAAAAAGAAGTCTACTGGCCTCTATTAAGGTTTTTAGCCCTCTTTTAGCACTAACTAGCTTAGAATGCCTGTGATTGCCCTTCTTAAAGCATTAACTTCTACTTTTGTTTTTCTTTTAGGGTTAAAGTGAACTAGTATTAGTACTTCTAAGAACGCGTTTTTTAGCTTGTTAAAAGCTTCTGTGCCTTCTTTCCCTATGTCTAGGGGTTGACTTTCTTCTTTTCTTATAGCTGTTCTGCCCTAGGCTGCGTTTGGGCCCTTCTGGGTTAGAGTGGTTAATAGGAGCGCTAATCTTAAGAATCTAGCTATAAATTGCTGATAGTAATTTATAAAGCTAATAAATACCTGTATATTGCGCACTGTGCATAGCTTTAGCTAGTTCTGTATAGTTAAAGCTCTTTCTTAGTTAATGTAGATTCCTTTTAGGGAAATTGTGTACCTAAGGTACTCTGTGCGTTGCGTGTGCTACTTACACTTACTAAGCTTAATATATAGCTTTGCTGTATGCAATTAATTAAGGACCTCCTTAACATGTCTTACATAATCCTCTTCTGTTTTTAAGTAGATTAGTATGTTATCTAAGTAGACTATATAAGACACATTAAGCAATCCTATTAGAGNAAAGCTCTTTCTTAGTTAATGTAGATTCCTTTTAGGGAAATTGTGTACCTAAGGTACTCTGTGCGTTGCGTGTGCTACTTACACTTACTAAGCTTAATATATAGCTTTGCTGTATGCAATTAATTAAGGACCTCCTTAACATGTCTTACATAATCCTCTTCTGTTTTTAAGTAGATTAGTATGTTATCTAAGTAGACTATATAAGACACATTAAGCAATCCTATTAGAGCCTAGTTTATGTAAGCTTAGAACTGCGCAGGTGCGTTTGTTAGGCTAAATAGCATAACAGTATACTTATAATAGCTGTATTGTGTACAGAATGCAGTCTTCTATTTATCTCCCTCTGCAATCTGAATTATATAGTAGGCTTCTCTTATATTAAGCTTAGTAAAGAACTTAGCTTAAGAGAGGCGTTTAAGTAATTCTAAAATAAGGGGTAATAGATGTCTATTTTTAATAGAGATCTTGTTTAAGCCTCTATAGTCCACGCAAAGCCTTAGGCTACTATCTTTCTTTTTAATAAAGAGTATTAGTGCCCTTGCTAGCAACTTTAATCTGCAGATCTACTTTCTTGCTATAAACTTAGTTAGGTACTTCTAAAGTATCTCTAACTCTGTTATTAACAGGTTGTATAATAGCTAATAGGGTAGCACACTGTCTAGTATTAACAGGATAGCTAGATTGTAGGAGCTGTGCTTAGGGAGTGCCTTTGCATCTTGCTCTAACCCTACATCAGCATATTCTGCATATTATAAGGGTAATTAGCCCCTTATAGGGTCTTCTGTCCCTCTCTAGCCTACTAAGCCTACAAGGCAGGCATACATATCTGTTCTAGGATTATGCATGCTCTTCTTAAATTGTTTAGCCTCTTCTATAGCTATTTTTTAAAAAGGGGGCAAATCTTTTGCCTTCTTTCCTCTAAAAAGCAATTGCTAACTAGTAAAGCTTATCTTAGGATTGCTTGCGTTAATCTATAGCAGACCTAGGTATATTCTGTACCTTCTTACGTCTGTTACTATAAATAGGATTAAGTAGGTTTCTATATGTCTGCGTGAGTCTGTAATATTCACTTTAACCTTAGTTGTCCTGTATATCTTTAATTAGCCCCTATCTACCCTTTTAGCTAGAAGCTTTAGGAGAGGGTTAACTTAGAGGCTAAGTTCCTTTGCTAATAATAATAATATTAAGTTTAGCTAGGAGCTACTATTAATTATAGCCTCTATAGGCTTAGAGGATTGTACTGTAACTTATATAGTAAGCAAGTAAGTAGGCCTTAGGTACAAGGCTTCTTGCAATATCCTAAGATCCTTGTTTTCTAATAAGAGGGCAATATAGGCAGATAGGTACGTCTTTAGTCCTTCTGCCCCTTGTCTTTTCCCTCTTTATTCTTAACTATAGATTTCTTGTCCTTTTTTAGGTTTAGGCAGTTAGGCTAGATATAACCTAGCTCTCTGCACCTATAGCACATCTTTAGTTTATTTGTAGAGTATTTGTTACTCTTTCTGTGCTTATTCTTAGGCAGCTAGGCTGTATTATTTCCTTTTAACCTCTTATAGGGTCTTTTAGTCCCTTCTAGCTTATAGCTATATTTTTTAGGTTTTCCTAGGTCTTTTTAGGTTAGAGTTTCCCTTTAGTCCTTGCCTTAACTTCTTCTCTGATAGATAACGTTTGCATTTTCCTCTACTAGTAGTAGGGTATTCCTGCGGTCTACTAGGAGTAGAAAAAGGTTTTTCTAGATATCTTATTATAGTGCTAAGATAAACTAGAGTACCTAAAGGTCTAATAACTGTAATGTTCCTAGTTTTTCCTAGTATAGTCTAAGATAGTCTATAAGGTCTGTTAGGGACTAGTTTAGCTTTTGTTAGGCATGTTTAAGAATATTATAGGCTTGCTGTTTCTTTTTAGATAGAGTGCTAAGTGTGTTTAACATAACTGTCTTTAGGATAGCCTATATAGGCTTCTATGTAGCTAAGGTGAATTGCTTAGTTATATAGTAGGCTTTCTATAGTATTTTAAGAGGTTCTAAAATATATAAGACTCTAAAGTCTACTTCCTATTATGCTTTTAGGAAGTTTAATAGGGATTGCAGAAAAAAGGACTTGCAATCCTGTTCCTAACAGTTGTACTCTGCTTAATTAGTCTTAGAGTACCTTTGTAGAGGCTCTAGGCGTAGAAGGGCTAATAATGCTAAAGCTAATAAGTTTTTTGCAGGTTTTAACCTATTTCCTATTATTATAAGCGCTGTTTTGTCTCCCTGCTTGTATCTAGATTAAACTTCCTTAAGTTGTTCTAGTTCCTGTTATTGTTAGGCCTTGCGTAGCTAGGTGCGTAAAGTGTCTAACTCCTAGTCTTTAGCAGACACTACTAGACTATTCTAGCCTATAGTAGCTAAGTTAATGTCTAAGGGTAGTGTTTCTACTACCTTAGGCCTTGTTTGTGTTTCTGTACTAGCTATTAGATTAGGGGAGTCTGCTTTGTTGTTAGTGTCTACTTCCTAGATTCTGTTAACTAAGCTACTAGTAGGGCCTTCTAGGCAGGCAGACTGTCTGACAGACTGTCTGTCTAGGGTACTGTTTCCTGTGTTTAAGCTCCTGCAGTTACTTATGTTCTAATTTCCTAGTTAAAAACATAGGGTAGAGCAATTTAAATGTTAAGAACCTTCTTACTTTACATTACTAAGTAAGTAGAGTCTTAGTATAGTATACATGTATAATAGTAGTATTTTATAGATAAATTGCTACCTTCCTTATAACAATTCTGTAGTAGCTTATATAGGGGTCTCTTGGTGGTCTAGATGGTAACAGATACCAAGAGAGGGGTATAAGGTTCTCATAGTGCTCTGGTACGGAACTCCTTGGTATTGATACCTAGGAGTAACCTCCGCTCACTCCAATCAGGGTGCAATCCTGACAAAAGTAATAATAAAGAAAAATTATCTTCTAAAGTAAAAGATAAAAACATTACTATGTTACTTCATATAATAGTATGCTGCTAATATTAGTAGCTAAAAGGCTACATTTTTAAGTAGCCCTAAGTAATAAATAAAATATAAAGAGAATAGAAAAATAGTTTTTACTTTAAATATTAAAAAGAGTAGATATAATATATAAGTTCTAGATATTGTCTAAATATTACCCTTTTAAATAATTTTAAGAAGAGGCTTCTTGCCTATATAGAAGAGAGGGTAGTATAATATAAATAATATAATATCTTATTATTACTTCTAAATTAATAACTACTTATTTAATAGCTACTTATTCTATACTTACTTTAGATAGTAATCTTAACAAAGGGAATATAAAGTTATAGCCTATATAATTCTAAAGAGTAGTTTTCTTATATCCTTTTATATAAGACCTATAGGTATAGAGAATAGTAGATTTAGTTACCCTCTAGTCCTAGCACTCCTATATGCCTAGTAGTAGACATTTTAGACCCTATTTAGATCACTTGCTTATAACCTGCGTTGTTACAAGTGTCAGGATTGCACCCCGATTAGGACTAGCGGAGGTTACTCCTAGGTATTAATACTAAGGTGTTCTGTACTAGAGCACTACAGGAACCTTATACCCCTCTCTTAGTATATGTACTGTTTAGACTGCTAAGAGACTCTTATATAGGCTACTATAGAATTATTATAAGAAAGGTAGTAAGTAATCTAAAAAATACTACTATCATACATGTGTACTAAACAAAGACTCTACTTGCTTAGTAATGTAAAGTTAGAAGGTTCTTAACAACAAGCTTAGTACTTTTATAAATGCATAGATTAATTAATACTATACTTTTTTGCTATTTTTATATAGAAAAAGATTTATTTATATAGAGTAAGTCTATTTCTTTTGGTACATCTTTAATTAGACATAAATTAGTAGAGTTGTAACGCGTTAAGGTTTAGGGTAGGTTTAGTGATATAAGGCGTTAAGTGAATCCAGGCGTCAAGTGCACGGACACAGTAGCGGGCTGAGTATCTACGGAGGAAAGAAATTAGGCCTGAAAACTATGCGCCTAATTTAATAACTTTTCACTTATTCCGTGATACTAGGTTTTGATAATTTGTAAGAAAGTTCGTTGTGCGCTGCTCGTGGGCCAATTGGTATTGATGCGACATTGTCAAACAAGTATTTCTTTATTGAACAAAACTATGAAGAGAGATGCATGGCTGTGAAGAAGCGAAAATCAACAATAAATTTATCTAACTACTAAACTAAAGACGACGTGCAGGCGTCCAAAGCCGCCTTTTCTTCCTTGATTAAGTTTCTGGCACAAAGTCATAATGGATTGGAAAATGATGCTTCTTCATCTACGAAGAAATAGTGAAATCATAATTTTATATGTTCTAGTAGTGTCCCAGGCACCATCATGATGATGGACCATGATAAATGTGTAGCAAATGTGTGCTGAATGAGCGGAGAGGAGAATCGGGAGAATATTGTTTCCTGAAAGACTTTTGTTGCGATGTTTTCGAAATCCATCATCATGTGTATAACTTACCTTAAGCTGACTCCGAGGTGTAGAATCATACTCTTTAGTTTGCGACTAATCAACGTCTCTATATTATCGCAAGCTCACGCCGAGTTCCCCATGTTGCACCGTTCCGACAGACTGCCCAGCGATCTCACTGTACCACGCCAAGCATGTTCAAGCAAGATACCGCTCCTTATCGCGGGACTGGAGGGTGACGAGCAGGTTGTAAAAGTCCTTGTTCCAATCGATGCACTCGAGATACTCCCACCAGAGGCGAAGTGCGGGCGGGTCATCGACATCAGCCTGGTTCATGTTAATTTCCCCATTTTGATACAAGACCACACACACTTACAGCATCGAATGCATCAAGAATAGCCTGCTCCTTAATGTGTGCAGTCTTCATAGTGGCTTCGCGCTCCCATTCGCGAAGGCTTTCGACATAGCGCCTCACGTCCTTAGCCATCTCTTGGTTGCACTTAACCTCCTCCTCGGAATCAACTGTTGTGGTGTCTGTGAAAGTAGCGTAGATACGTCCTTCGTATTCAGGTTTAGGAAAAAAATGCTTCTTGAGTGCTTCAGTGACCCAGTCTTCGCGAAGGACGGTATCAGCCAGTTCTTTGGCCCAGTATTCTTTGACGTGTTGGGGAACTTTGGTTTTCATTGTGTCATAGTCAAGCTTATCGGACCAACGAGTCTGCGAGTAGTTTCCAAAGTATACGAAGCGGATCTGACCTTTGCCATCCTTCTGCTCGACAAACATTGGAACATTCTCGTAAGAATTCGCACCCTCTGCAAAGAGATCGCCGTGTGTCTCTTCTGGAGACTTGTTGAAGAATGCAGTGAGCTTAGCGCCATGATTACCAGGAGAAGTTGGAATGTAAGGGTCAACCTTAGGGTCCATCTCATAATATGTTCGATTTTTGAGGATAACAGGTCCGGCAGTATTGATGAATCGAAGACCTGGAGACCAGAGAACGCCTGCTAGATGGTTTTTGATGAACTCTGGATGGAACGTGATCATATTCTTCGAGGGAATTTTTGATAGAACGTCAAAATGCAGAGGCTGTAGCGTATTCACGTAGTGAGGTTGCCATCCTTTGTCCAAGGTCAAATACTCGACATCTTTGTTCAGAATGTCATCTTGGACAGCTGTTGGAGTCGAAGAAGGCGGACTTGGAATCGATGCAGGCCGCTTGACAACAGAAGTATCAATTGGGCCGTCAGTTACAAGAGGCTCATACTTGTCTTTTGTCTTGTCCGCGAATGGTCCTGGGACCCTGCAACAATAATTAGTAACCAAAGGTGAAGATCCATTTGTCAAGTTCTCAGAAAACATACTCGGTGATCATTTCTCCCTCGGCCTTTGTGATACCTCGCAAGTGCGGTGGAACTGACTTTGCACTTGCTCCATTGCTAGACACACTCTTTGTTCTCAGATGGGGAGGCACACTGCTGCTGTCTTTCAAAATAACTGTGCCGTTCATCTTGTTCTCATTGTTAGCACCACCATCAACTGACTCCTGAATCTCGCGAGTAGTTTGTTCAAATTCCTCCTGAAAACGCAGGGCGCTCTGATGTGACTGAAGAGGGTCGTATTCTTGAAAGGGACCGACATGCATCGGCCAGCTGCCTCGCTTCAATTTTTCGACCGAGGTATGGAGACTATGACACATCTCTGCCAGTTTATCGACATCCGAGCGCAAAGACCCATGTTGTTCCTCCAAGTTGAAGAGCCGAGCCTCTAGGTAAGGGGAGGATGGAGGGCGAGCGCTCACCGGACTAGGTGTACTACTTTGCTGCTGCTGGCCGTAGATTTTCCCCTTGGGTGCGGCATGGTAGGTAGCAGGTTTAAAGCTGCAAGCTGATCCATTCATGTTGAAAGATTGGGTATATCTCAAATTTGCTTGCGAAGTCGTGCTGACCGGAGGCCAAAAGAGGTCTGTATTGAGTGTTCGTGGGCTTCCGAGACTTTAGTGAGTCGGCTATTGTAGGCGAGTGAAGAGCAGAGGAGGAGAAGAGAAAGTTTGAAGGCGAAGGTAGGTTTAAATACTCAAAGTGGCGGCTGCCTACCAGTCTCAGCTTGAGATCGAAGGTGAGATAACTACACAAGTGACTGGAAGAATACTTTAACTTCGAGGTTGAAAAACAGAGTGAGACGAAGTAACTGCTAATAGGTGGTGATGCTTGCTGCTATCAGACTCGTATGGCAGCGTATCATAGATGCCGCAAGATACTGTTATGTTTTACGGGCGCAATGGAAGTGAGTGAGAAAAACGACTTGAAGTGTAAGCTGACGAAATTATACGGATGAGGTGTTTGGATCTCGCCGCCAGAAGCTCCCTGTTGTGATCAGCGATGCTGAATTACCGTTCAAAGTGAGAGGACCATGAGTAGATCCTTGAGGGCGATTTCAAAACTAAATACGGTGAATGGTAAACTTGTCCGTAATCGAATGATGATGTATGAACACTGAATGAGATGTGTTATTTGCAATAGCGGCGCAGATTCAAACTCGACATCAAAGCGAAACTTGATGGTGTCAGGCTTGATAGCTCTCGCCGGCTAGGCGAGTAAGACGCGGGTAATCAACATGCCACTCAAAGCTGTTCCCTGATTCTACTTTAGGGATGATGTTTACAGAAAGGCAGACATATCGATCGTACCACCCCCAGAACTGGTGTTTAACGCATAGGAATGAATTTCATGTAAGTCCTCTACTATTCTTTACACCTCGACAGAGCATGAAAAGGGTCAAAGAAAATTTGACAGTCACATTTGAATGATTTGGTTCACTCGGAACATGGCCGTGTGCTCAGAATGAGACTCTGTGGTTGTCGACCAGAAAAGAGCAGTGCAATCAGTGCTCAGTAGGACCATAGAGTTGAGTTTTGCCTACTGCAGGTCGAGAAATGGGCTGGAACACATAATACTAGAAACCCTGAAGTTCTGCCAACAAACAAAATCTAGTTTGACTGCAGTCCCCAGTACCCTTTCGTTCACTCGTTTTTTTCCAGAAATTGCTCTTCCCTTGTGAACCCGCACCGACGCTCGCTTCCTGTTCATCAGGCAACCCGAGCACATCCAGGGCACGTGCAGGTTGCCTGGCTAGTTCCGACGCGTCGATTATCCAAGCAGCAAGTTTGGTAGAAGCTACACAGTCCGTTGTGTCACCAGGCGCCTCCAGCCTGACGAGAACTTGACGTGTCATGATGCCCGTGGACGCGTCAAGGCGGGACAAGGCAAGGACTCGCGACACGCGACCAGATGCAGCGCGGAGGCGGGTTGTTTTGACAAGCGGAATATGCATGCAGGAAGATAGCACTATCCATTGCTGCGACGAGGAATAAGGGGGACAGAAAGGGGTGACTGCAGGGCTGAGGCCGAACGCTAGAGTGGACCCTGGATTTGACGCGGAAAGCGCGAGGGAGCGAGACGTCATCTAGCGCGCTTTCGCCCTGCCAATTTGCTCCTCCTCACCGCATCAGGCCATTCGTCGCCGGGGGATTCCTGGCGTCATTCGCAGTCACAGAAAACACTCACATCTCATATGAGGCTCGGCGTCCCTTTTTTGCTTTCCGTCACACTGGTCTCTCGCCCTTAACATGCCGCCTGCGAAGCGTGTCCACGAGGACGCCCAGCAGCTCAAGGAGAAGCTTCACTCTCTACAGGGCACAAACGCCCCAAACGGCAGCAGCCTGAAGGAGGTCGACAATGCGTCGACCCACAGCGGCCAGACGCTGAGCGAGACCAGCTCGTCAAATGTAAAGTGTGCCGCGGTCGAGTTCCCCAACAGTCGTGCATGCTGGTGGCTAACGTGCTTTGCCTTGTACAGATGAAGTGGTCGTCGCAAGACGCTGCCGTTCTCCAGAGCTACCGTCGAGCCTACCGCCTCGACACGCCCTCGACGTTCAAGAACCCTCTCAGCCACGTCGTCCTGAGCCAGGGGATTGGACGTTTTTCGCCCACGATGGCGCGACCAAAACCAAAGAGGAGAGTGCACAAGGACCAGCTAGCTCTTGCCGTGAGGAAGAACTTTAACGCGCTGGGCGTGACCGAGGCCGACGTCATTGTCGACTGGCTGTACAAGACAAAACACCAAGGTGGGCATACGTCACGTTCAGGCTGGCCAGAATCACGAACTGACATGCGTTGCAGACAAGGAATTTAGAGTACGGTTCGCACCGCAACGAAGATAGAATCGCGTCATCCGCCGCACACGCACACGCACACGCACGCACACACACACACCTGCACTATGTTGCACTTTGCTAGTTCTTCATCGATACCCCAGTCTGGCACGACCGCCGACTACCACTACACGTAATGAGCATGGGCATTGGGAAGGCGTCTTGGTAATCTGATATGATTTGTACAATGATGGGGACGGCTTGCATAAAAAACAGAGGCTGAACACTGAGGACGCTCGCCGACAGGCATTGAGCAACTCTGCATTACACGGGCAACGATTCAGTTAGATAAAAAGACACGGGACATAGCCATTCAATGCATTCTTTGTATTTTTTCAAATTGCACAGTTGACGCGGTGATGTGCGGCTTGCGAGCCGGGCTCGTGGAAACGGCAGACCTCGGGACGCGCTCGCGACTGGAACCAAGCCTACCCCACGAGACGCCAACTCGCCAACCACTGCGCGTGGTCGAAGCGTATCTTGAATGCTCGATAGCACTGTCCGCTCTACGCACCAAGCTTTGGGCGGGAGCAGCTGTGAACAGCCAAGCTAGAAACAGGTGCATCGTGAAAGAAGATGCCAGAAGCTTACCAAGACCGAGGTCTCTGCGGCGCGTCATTGGTGCACTGGCCGGCAGAGTCCAAAAAGTTTCCGCGCCGTCCCCGTCAACACCAGAAAGCGACATTTGTGCATCGTGAAGCCATCACATTCGCTAGCCACTTTTGCCCTGATTTTCCAACATGAGTCTGGCTGCTCCGCTGTCGTTCAAGACGGTGGCCCCCGCGCGCATCGTCTCTGCCACCCGGCAGTGCCAGCGCAGGAACATATCGCAGTCGTCCCGCGGCCAATTGAAGAGGCCTGTCATTGCGGCGCAGAAGCAGAAGCAGCAGCAGCATGCGCAGTCTGTTCGAGTGAGTGCACGTCTTGGAGGGGTATCTGCACCCCCCACCCCCCTCAGCATACTAACACGACATGTGCAGTTCTTCCACGCAACACCCCGCTCGCACGCCGTGTCCGACCCCTACAAGACCCTCGGCGTCGACAAGAATGCCTCCCCCGCCGACATCAAAAAGGCCTACTACGGCCTAGCGAAGAAGTTCCACCCCGACACAAACAAAGAGCCCACCGCAAAGGAAAAGTTCTCCGCCGCCCAATCCGCATACGAAATCCTCTCTGACGCCGACAAGAAAAAGGCGTACGACTCATACGGCTCGGCAGCATTCGACCAAAATGGTGGATTCAATCCAGGTGCAGGCGCAGGTGCGGGGCCAGGCGGCAATCCCTTTGGCGGAGGATTTGGTGGATTTGGTGGGTTTGGGGGTGGGCAGAGCGCTGGCGGCTTCCAGGGCGGCTTCCAAGACATCAACTTTGAGGACCTATTTGGCGCATTCGCTGGAGGACGGCGAGGACGCGGTGGAGCCCAACGGCGCAGCCCGTTCCAGGAAGAAGTCATGGTCGGCGACAACATCGAAGTGCAGACCAACATCTCCTTCCTCGACGCAGCAAAGGGCGTCAAGAAGGAAATCCACATTGCCCCGCTTGTCGAGTGCGGGACGTGCCACGGCAATGGCATGAAGAAGGGTGCCAAGCGCTCCGAGTGTAACTCCTGCGGCGGAACGGGGCAAAGAGTTACAAGCATGGGCGGCTTTCACATGAGCGCAACATGCGCTGCCTGTGGTGGCAGTGGGTCTGCCATCCCCCGTGGCTCGTCGTGCGGTACATGTGGCGGTGATGGTGCCGTCAAGGAGCGCAAGACAATCTCAATTGACATCCCTGGCGGCGTAGAGGACGGCATGCGACTCCGTGTCAGTGGCGAAGGCGACTCTCCGCTCACAGGCCAGGCCATGTCCTCTGACAATGTGCGGGGTCAAAAGGGAGACCTCTACGTGCTTATTCGAGTCGCCAATGACCCCAAGTTCAAGCGTAATGGCAGCGACATTTTGCACACAGCGACAATTCCTCTCACTACTGCCGTGTTGGGCGGTGAAGTCAAGATCCCAACTCTGGACGGTGAGGTTATGGTCAAGGTGCCCACCGGCTCCGGAACAGGCGATCACGTCACACTGTCAGGAATGGGCATGAAGGTCCTGTCGTCTGGACGACGAGGAGGCAAGGGTGACTTGAAGGTGGAATTCAAGGTCAACATGCCCAAGTATCTGAGCGTGAACCAAAGAACGATACTGGAGATGTTGGCTGATGAGATGGGTGACAAAAACGCCAAGCGAATGATGAACCTGGGGGGCATGAGCGGAGGAAAGACACAGGCACAGACAGAGGAAGATCACAGGAACGAAGGGTTCTTGAAAAGCGCGTGGCACAACATTACGGGGCAACACAAGAATCTGAGGAATGAGGATGGAACACCGCGAACAGACGGCAAGGATGACGACCCGAAAAAGGGGCCTGGGTCAGTGTGAGCAGGTGTTGAATGACTGATGTGTACAGTATGTAAGAATGGCGTAATCGGCTGCAGCACGTCTGCTAGAAGGCCTCATGGTAGCATTTTTGGTGTCGCTTAGCATTGGAGTTTGATTATGATTAGATGTTGGAGACACAGACCCTGTACTACAATAGCTGGTAAGCCTCTCGACTCAGGCTTGTTGTATATTATGACCTGTACTATACGTATGCTGGCAATAAGACAAACGGTCAATGGACTCCTGACTGCGATATGTTGCCGCCCTTGATCTCGAGTTTTTTTTTCAGGAAGCTCCCCTTTCTGGGCGCTTAGTAGTTTGACTGGGCTATCGATTCTCGCTTCCAGATCTTCAATGGTGTTGACCTTTGGAGCTATTGATGTATTCCCATGTCAGTTGCAGCGCTTACACCAAGCCGTCTCGCAGTGTTCTGGCCACTTGACTGGTCGAGTTTCAATTCCGGCGAGAGTGTGACTGCGCTGCATGGACTCTGCGATTCACGGTGGTTTGAATTCGACACTGCATGCACTGCTGGATTGGTGAGTGCTGAGTTTGGGTATGTCGTGCGGGGGCTTGCTTATGCACCGTGTGCCTTGCATATTAGAAGTTGAGTTCAGACCGTCTGGCAAGGTTGCCCCGCCCAGCAACGTCCATCCACCGTGCAACCACCATCACCACCACTACAAGCCAGCTCCGTCGCCACCTCGCTGTCTCTCTCCGCCCACCACAATCCTGCGACCAGCTTCACTGCAGAGCTTCTGGACGACAACGTGAACCCCCCATGCTGCTTTCCCAGTCACGTGTGAGCCGGTGAAAGAGCCACGAGTGCCGCCAGCAGACAAACGCGCAACGTCATCCCGCTTCCGACGCTCGTTCCCGTGTCCGTGCATACAACCCGTAGATAGATGCCTTTGACACGCGTGTAACAGGCATCTACATTCATAACATATCTCGCCACAACCCGCGAGCTGGACCCACGCTTGCAGCAGACGAGTCGAGCAGGTCACCGCTCGGAATAATATATATAGTAGTCTTCAATCACAGCTTGGCTAGCTTCCAACTGCTGCTTACTCGCAACCGCCGTCAGCCATCACCCCACATCCACCGCCCCTGCGCAACTGCTGCAATGGCGACCCAGATCCCAATGATTTCTGTGCCGCTCAAGCAAACAAATGAGATTGACTGGATTGCGCCGCTGAAGGGATATATCCGCTCTACGTATGGCGATGACCCAGAGCGGTATGCGGAGGAATGCGCAACGCTGAATAGGCTGCGACAGGACATGCGGGGCGCAGGGAAGGACAGCGCCGCGGGGAGGGACCTGCTGTACAGGTACTATGGGCAGTTGGAATTGCTGGATCTGAGGTTTCCTGTGGATGAGAATCACATCAAGATCAGCTTTACCTGGTATGTGTGTGTGAATAGACATGAAACGGGAAGTAGCTAATTTCAACAGGTTCGACGCCTTTACACATAAACCCACCGCGCAGTACTCCCTCGCATACGAGAAGGCGTCCATCATCTTCAATATTTCCGCCGTACTGTCGTGTCATGCGGCGCATCAGAATCGCCACGAGGATGTTGGGCTCAAGACGGCATATCACTCGTTCCAGGCCTCCGCGGGCATGTTCACATACATCAACGAGAATTTTTTACACGCGCCATCGACGGATTTAAGCAGAGAAACGGTCAAAACTTTGATAGCGATTATGTTGGCGCAGGCGCAAGAGGTGTTTTTGGAAAAGCAGATTGCAGACGGCAAGAAGGTCGGGCTGATGGCAAAATTGGCCAGTCAGGCGGCGTTTTTGTACACGCAGGCCAGTGAGGGAGCACAGGAGAATGTTACAAATGCCGTGTTCGAGAAGGTGTGGTTACTGATATGTCAGGTAGGTGCAACATTCACTTTGGCTTGGGATGTGGGCTAAATGGCGGCAGATCAAAGCAAACTACATGGCGTCGGTAGCGCAGTACTACCAGGCGCTAGCAGATGACGATGCAAACTCCCACGGCGTATCCATATGCAGATTGCAGGTCGCGGAAACACATGCAAAGGACGCAAACCGAGCGGCTAACAGCTTTCCTTCATCTGCTCCCGCAAACTCCAATCTGGCTTCGGACACTGGAAGTGTGTTGGCAGAAATGACCAAGAAGCATCTTTCAAACGTGCAAGAGAAATTGGCAGAATTCTCAAAAGACAACGATTTTATTTACCATCAGGGGGTACCGAATGAGGCTTCTTTGTCTCCCATTCCAAAATCACCTGCGGCAAAAGCGATACCTGTTAGCGAATTGTATCAGGGACAAGATATTCAGAGGATCATTGGTCCGGATATCTTCCAGAAGATTGTACCCCTGGCAGTCACCGAGTCGGCGAGTTTGTACGACGAGGAGAAGGCGAAGTTGATTCGAGCGGAAAGCGAGAGAGTCGAAATTGCAAACGATGAGATGGCGGCAAGTTTGGACTATCTGAAACTTCCTGACAGCCTCAATGTGCTGAGAGGAGGCATGGATCAGGATATGATGGTGGACCAGGACTTCCGACAGTGGTGTGAAGAGCTGGCAGGACATCAGCCATTCACTTCAGCGTTCAACCAACTGAACACTGATAAAACAGAGATCACCACCATGCTTGACGGGAGTACGAAGCAACTGGACATGGAGGAGAGTGTGTGCGAGAAGATGCGCTCCAAGTACGGAGCCGAATGGACACAACAGCCTAGTTCACGTCTAACCTCCACATTACGAAGCGACATTAGAAACTACCGGAACGCGATTGATGAGGCTGCCTCGAGCGATGCACAACTGTACAACACATTTCGACAGTGCGAAGCGGATTTCGACGAGATGCGGTCAGCCGGTGAGACGGACGAAGCGGACGTGCTGTACTCAAGAGCCATGGTCAAGGCGGGTGCGATGAAGGGAAAGAGTCCAAAACCTGCAGAGGGTAACCTCATTGATGATGATTTTGACGACGGGCCAAGTGTTGCAGATCAGATTGGAGCTGTTGAGGATTTGCTGCGGAAACTCAACCTCGTCAAGAAGGAGCGGACGCAGGTGCTGAAGGATCTCAAGGAAAAGGTATTTTTGCCAGCCGTTCGGGGAGAGACTGTACTTTGCTAACTCAATCAGGTTCATTCTGACGATATTTCCAACGTTCTCATCCTCAACAAGAAAGCCATTGCAAATCAGGAGTCTCAGCTTTTCAAGGCTGAGCTTGAAAAGTTCCGACCACATCAAAATCGTATACTACAGGCCAATCACAAACAATCCTCTTTGCTCAAGGAGCTCACGCGGACTTACTCGGACCTGCTCAAGGACAAGCGTGTCCGGTCTGAACAGAGCAAGTATGAAGCTTTCTCGCGGCAAAGAAACACGGTTATGACAAAGTACCGAAGAGTGTATCAAAGTTTCAATGACCTTATTGCTGGTCTGATGCGCGCACAAGGGTTCTACTCGGAAATGAAGGAGACGGTGACGAGCCTGCACAAGAATGTTGAGACGTTTGTCAACAACAGACGCTCAGAAGGCGGACAACTTCTCTCAAGGATCGAGCAAAGTAAATCTCAAGGCGCAGATCAGGAACAGCAGCGGTTGAAGGAACTCATGGAACGTATGTCTATGGAGCCCTCTGGTTCTCCTGTGTCAGCTGGCAGTGGTGGGAGAAAAAAGAGCATTCCGCCTCCGTTATCGTCGACACCTGGTTACCCATCTACATCGAGCCATCAAACGTATAACCCCGCCGCCTCACCACCTGTCACACCACGCTATGCCCCTGTAACCAACCAGCAGCAACCCTACATGTCACCTCAACAGTCGTACGGCGGGTCAAACGGATACAACGCGCCTCAACAGCAACAACCTCCGCGTCGCGATTCGTATAACCAGTACCCTCAGCACCAACATCAGCATCAGCATTCCTCATCGCAGCAATCGGCATACAACCCAGCGCAACACCAGTACAATCCTGTTTCGCCCCCGGCGCATCAGCAGTTCTTCTCACCACCCCCGGCACAGCAGCAACAACAACAGTGGGGACAGCCTCCGCAACAGCAGAACCAGTGGGGCCAGGGATTGCCGCAGGGATACGTGCCCCCGCCGCCGCCACCGGGACCGCCGCCGAGCCAGCACCAGCAGAATCAAAACCAGGAGTATGGATATGGAGGATATGGGAGGCAAGGACAACCGGGGCAACAGGGACAGCAAGGACAGCAGGGGCAGAATGATCCGTGGGCGGGATTGAGTCAATGGAAGTAAGGGCAGTGCGACGTGGGTGGAAGTGATGGGTAGGATGTAGATATGGATGTGGAATGTATACTTTTGCTACTTGCTTCAACGCGAGTTGAATCGTTTGGTGTGTGGATTGAGGTGTTGGTGGGAGATGTTGTGAGAGAGCGATGTGTGGAGCAGCGGCCAACTCACCTCCAATCCAGACATAGTTTACATGCGAAAAGATTGCTCTGAATCACAGATCTCCCAGCTACCCAACACAACGACACACTACAGCATGGGGATTCCTCGACATCTATAATCCATATTATTCGAAATCCACAGTTCAAAGCGTACACGTATTCCCATTTCCGTACGCGTATCCGTATCTCGTTATTCATCGTCATCACCATCGTTCTCCACTCAACCAAAAAAATTACCCGTTTAATTTAACCCCCCCTGCTTCTACTGCGGATACGTTACCTCCACATAGTGGGGAGCCCCCAAATGCCCTCCAATGCATTTAACTTCGCAACAACGAAACGGCGCCGGAACCGTTGGAATAAATAAGCAAATCAGTAATCTTCACATTATGCACTACTGCGTTCCAACGGTCCGAAACAGGGGGATCTTGGCATCCGGCGCATCCATTGCATGGACGCCAAGCCGTTGTGGGAAAGAATAGATAGATGGATGGATGGGTGGGCAGCTAGAACGTACGGCCAAACGCAAACAGGGGGGGGGAGGGGGGAAATGGATAGGTAATCCATGTTTGAAGATGGGAAAAAACAGAGGGAGAAGGGAAAACGATATTAAATCCCGATTGCTCCGCTGCCAAGGCTCGGTCTTGGTGTCTGCCGCGGTTCCTAGTAGGGTGGTAGGGAGAGAGAGAGACACACACACACACACACACAAAGACGCAGAGCATGGACAGTCTATGCAAAGTTAATTTTGGTAGGGTTCGTTTAAAATTGAGCCGCGTGGGAGAAAACGGCCAGACCGGATGATCCGCTGTTAGCGGAATATTCTGGAAAGGGTTTGTTCCCGCTTGCACACATATATACATACATATATACATAGGTACATACATACACATGGCGGTGCGCCGCGTTCGAGGCGTCCCGGCTCGGATGCCAACTGCCGGCGCCGAGCGCCCAGTCTGACGTCAGAAGACGCGACAACGTATGCGACTCTTGCGCATTGTGGTCGCGTGACCCCTGTTGTGTCATGTCATGTCATATCAGATCAGATGAGATGAGATGAGATCAGAAGCTAGAGAAGGGGGGGGGGATGGGAAGTTTGTTTAAATAGGGGGATGATTGTCGTACACAATGCGATACGACCGAGAGAGCGAGAAAGAGAAAGATGGAGCTCGCACGAAAAGTTCGCACATCGTCCCTCAACGGCCTTTACGCGCGGACGATGGAAGGCGCCGAGGAGATGGGAAGAAAAGTGGAGCGTATCGCAAAGCCAAGTTTCATCTCGCCCAGCATCTCCCCTTTTGAGGAGGCGGCGACGAATCTCGGACGTTTTTCTTGCTGGGCGGGCGGTAAAGGGCATTTTGATTTAGTTTAGTTTTCCGGGAGGAGCTTGTCCTGCCATTGAGCCCCCAATCCATGGCGGAATATCCTTTCCTGTTCTGATACATAGATAGGTACCATAGGGGGAACTGTCGTCACTCTTTTTCTCTTTCCTTTCCCTGCTACCGTTGCTGTTGTTGCTACTGCTGCTGCTACTGCTTCTTCCCCTCTTTTGATTTTTTGTTTTTGCCCTTCTCCACGTTCGATCGGCAGAGAGTCTACTTCGTTGTTGGCAAGGCGGATTATCCTAATCGCGTGGCCCCCCCTGCCTTTTTCTTTCGTCGTCGTGCGCAGTCCACGTCAGCCCGCGAATCGACGCACGAGGGAGACGACGCTTACCGTTATAACATCCCCTTAGCCTGGTTCGCCTTCCACGGAGCCTTTGCTTTGCTGTTAAGACCTTGGCCTTGAGGCAGTGATCGACTGCGCCTTGTGACGGAATCGCTACCTGGTTTTGGAGGGTGGCCTTGTATTTGCTTGTTGTAGCCCACGCGACCACCTGCTGCTCAACCTCTACACAGACGTCTCTCTCTATCCCATACCGAGCGACACAGGATGGCGACAGACACACCAGAATGGAGCAGTAAGCCTGCGTGGAAGCTGCCAGGATGGGCAGAACCTCTTGTAAGTTGTCCCTGTGGGAGTGTGCGACAGTGAACATGTGACTGACATTGCTGGTGACAGATGGTGGGCTCTATTCTCTTCTTCGCCATGTTCATCACACGGCGTCGTAACTTCAGAGTGTTCGACAAATCATCACAACAAACCTCGGGGTACCTCAGTGCCGACTCGGAAGGGTCGTCAGATCACCTCCTTCCCCACAGCCCCGACACCGACTCGGACCTCGAAAGCATCTCCACAGCCAAGAACCCGCCAAAGATCCGCAAGCTATGCTGCTGGAAGGTCGCAACCCCGAATACCTTCCGCTTCCGTAATCACATCCACAGTCGCATTCTGCAACGCTTTCCGTTTCTGATTGAGATGTTCTACTGGATTATCAACTACGCCTTCTACCGCATGACTTCGGTGCTGTCGAGCAAGCTATTTGCGGGCAGGGGAATTTGGGATGTCTCGCAGGAGCATGGGATATCGGTGTTGGAGGCGGAGGAGTATGGCGCACTGAACTTTCTGTTTCCCGTCCGTGAGGTCGAGGTACAGCAATGGTTTATGCATGGCCACCAGGATGCGCTTACAGTTCTGAACAAGTGCTATGCGCTGATTCATATCCCCGGAACAGTTGGGTAAGTTGCAGCTGCACCCTTCTGCACGCTTATATGCGCAGATTGTGAACACGGACTGATTTGTCTACACAGATTTATTTGCTGGTACTACTACGTCGCCCCCTCGTTCGACACCTTTTCCATTGCGCGCCGCACTCTCACCCTAACAAACTTCTGCGCCTTCATCACCTTCGTCCTCTACCCATGCATGCCGCCGCGCCTCCTCCCCTCGGAATACGGCTTCCTCGACACCGTCCGCCACGACGACGCACAGAGCGTCTGGATGAGCGGGAAATACGTCAACCAGCTTGCCGCCATGCCATCGATGCACTTTGGCTACAGCTTCACCATTGGCATGACGCTCATCTACCACTCCGGACTCTTCCGCCGCACCCTCGAGCGCGGAGAGGTGCGCAAGAATGCGTTCTGGAAGATTTTCTACCTCGTCCTCGGAATTGGATACCCGACATTTATCCTGACGGTCATTGTGGCGACGGCAAATCACTACTTCATGGACGCCATGGTTGCCACGTGCTTTGTCTTCTTTTCCTTTTTCTGCAACAAAATCTTCTACGTTTTTATTCCGCTCGAGGATTTGCTGCTCTATGTCATCCGGGCTGAAAAGCCGGTACCCACGACGGGCGATCGCATTCATGAACGGGGAGGGAGGTTGTGAGCGCGAAGTGAAAGAGTTGCAAGAGAGAAAGAGAAGGCGTTTATGATTGATTATGTTTATTCTTCTATACTAGAGTGGATGCTCTTCTTTTTTTTCATTAAAACTTTTTGGCTAGATATTGCGGCATAATGTTCGAGAAGGGCATCTTTGGATCGGCGTTGTTGCTGTAGCACGATACCAGTTTGGCATTTTTTTTTCCAAAACATACGCGGTGGAGATTCTTCTACCTGCTTGGAGGATTTGGTTGTAGTCACCAATATCACTTCTTTTTTGCATACATTGTGTTTTTGTGATTGGAGATTGTGACGAGTGAGTGAGAGAGCGTGCGAGAGAGACTAAGAGAGAGAGAAGGATAGTATTACAACTATTCTATCTTTAATCTTTGATATATCAGTTTTGGCAGTACCAAGTTGGCTCCCTCCCCACTCAATCCAGCATCATGCATGGTCTTGCTTGGTAGATTACAGGCCTCTACGAAATTCGCCCTCAGATGTATACATTACTCCGGAGATCATTCAACAACAGAATAAGAAAGCTAGTTTACTCTACACCGCATGTTATACTCACCGACTAGGAAGTCAAGGTCACAGCTGCAAGTAAGTGTACTTAAGCTGCAACGACGCTAGCATCCAACTTAGTCTAGCCCCCATCTACCCGTCGCGAACACGATCGCGCGCACGCGTCCCCAAGCTCAGAGCTCAGAGCTCAGAGCTCAGTGCTCAAGCTTCAGTTCCCGAGCGTCAGCGCCTTCATACTGTGTCCACGCACCAGCTCCTCAGCACACATTTAATCGCGAGCTCACGCAACAGGGCTACATCACGACGAGCTAATTAATCAAGTTACCTTTGTCCATTCTACTACTACTGCTACTCTCCATTCGCTACATGCGACACGCGACACGCTGCGCACACCTCCTCTCGCCGTACCTCTCCGCCCTTTGCTAGCTGCAAAAGAACTGCACACTGCCTTGCTATGGCGGAAACGGAGAACCAAATCCCCGTTGAGGGCACGCCCATCGACGATGTGGAGATGAGTGAGGGGGTTGCGGCGGGTACGGGCACGGCTGAGGAAGTGCAGGTGGAAGTGTTGGAGATTGTGCGCGAGACGCCCAAGCTGGTGCTTTTTGCAGAGTAGGTCGATGGGTTTCTTCTGGCGCGGGATGCGGGGTGTGACGGTGGTGGGGGAGGAATGGGGCAAGGCGCATGAGGGTGCTTGCGCGGCGGGACGCGCGGCGTGTGGACGGTAGTATGGTGACGCTGTTGGGGTATGTTGCCTTGCAGGACTCGGGGAGGGGAGGGGTGCCATCTTGGTCGGGATGTGCGGCTGACGCGATGCTAGTTTAGTGAAGAGTCCGATTGTGGAGGTGATTGCTGGAAGCGGAGAGAGCAAGACGACCTACTCGGCCCATGAGGCTGTTCTCGTCAAGTCGCCAGAATTTGCTCAGCTGATTGAGAATCACTCGCCGGGAGAAGTACGTGGACCACCTCTTGATTTTTCTGGTCACGTTGGTTAACGTTTCGAGTAGCCTCGCCAGATCGTCTTCACCGACTGCGATGTCGACGCCATGGGCTCCGTCATCGAATACCTCTACACCGGGGAATACTTCCCCAAAAAGGTCTCGTCCGCGCGCGATGCCCCTCTCGAAAAGGACCCGCGTCAACCTATCGATGATGATGACGGTCTCGGTCTCCTCGTTCACGCCCGTGTATATACACTGGCTGAACGCTTGCGACTTCCAGAGCTAAAGTCGCTCGCGCACTCCAAGATCCACCGCACAGCCTCGACCGCAAAGGGAGAGCTCGCATACGCGCGCTACGTGTACAGGGAGTCCAGTTCCGAGGACACCACGATCCGCAAGCCTGTCGCAGCTTTCTGGGCTACGCGCTCATACTCGCTGCGTCATGATGCCGAGCCGGAGTTCAGGGCCATGTGTCTTGAGTTCCCGCAGTTCTCGTATGATGTACTGCAGTTGGTGCTTGATCAACAAGAAAAGAGCAGGCGTAGCGACGACAGCCAGTCTCGAGGGGGCCCTTCAGTGGTGCCTGGGAGTACAAGGAAGAGGGCCAGAGTGAGTCAGATCTAGGAACAATATGATACCGCATACACACTTAATTTGGAAGCTGTTTTCCCTTTCTTCTCATCTCTTTTTGTTCGACGTTGTGATGTAATTAGCCATGGCTTTTTTTAATCTACATTTCCCAGTCTCATACTCACGCTCAGGTTCAGGTCCTTACTTTATGAGAGCCTAGCAGGGTGTATGAGCTGAAAGAATACGATAAAGGATGAACTCGTCACTGTTTCAGTATCTAACTCCGATTTTAAAGTCATATCGTGTGTAGTATCGGTTGCGTTTGGCTGAACGCAGTACCACCTAACTTGAAGTATGTGTATAGTGTACCAAGGAGCGTGTGCGGTGAGGATGCTGTTATGTGGGTTTCGTCTTCGACATCTGTAAAATCGTGTATGGTAAACTCACACCATCGGCGTTTGCATTTTCACTTGCCTAACTTGGGATCGAACGCATTCGTGTGTGATGTGAAGATTAGACATAAATACTTTCCTAAGGCTTGCCAGAAAAGCGTGTGGTCTATGGGTCGGCCCGTTCTTGGTACAGGGTATTTAGTAGAGCGAGGAAACAATAGAGGTTGTATTGAGCACCGGGAGGAACTACGCGTCAAGTGTCTTCCTCGGTGACATTCCATATTGTGGTAGAAGCAGGTACTGGACTTGCCTTGCCTTTGGTGTGATGAAAGCTTTTCGTCCTCCTTGAAGCCTAAGCTTACATACCATCATGGAGTTGAGACGTACTTTTCTTTCGAAAACTAGCTTCTCTGTCTCTCTATTCATAGTAGCTGAGGATAATTTGGATGCATGAGGTTTTGGTAGAGGTCATATGTCTTCATTGGGGAGGGGGGCTTGGAAAGCAAGGGTTCCATTCAGAGTGAGTTTCTTGACCTTTTTCTCTCCAGCGTTGACTTGTCGTTTGTCTCGGTTCTGAAGCTTTTGTTTTGGCGAAATGATCGGACTGTGGAGGTGAGCATTACGCGTAAACAGGCGATATTCAGTCCCTGCTGCGTACTGCGTGAAACACTTTGTATAAGAAGAGTGGATTTTGTCGTAGTGATGCGTCGATGTGCTGACTTAAGTGTTCAATTCTTATTTCGATTTTCTTCTACATTGTGAAAAGGTGGTTCGAGGTTAAGAAAGGTGTAATGTTAGTGTACAAAGTTGTTGTAAGCCATTCAACGCTCAGACTGTACTGTTCTCAAAACTAGTGACCGGTTGGTTTATATCAGATATTGATACAGTCTATATCCAACAAGCTAAGAGAAAGTATGAGCTTTGTTTATTCTCTAGTGGTTTCTTTGATGAATCGGCTTAGGCATCAGTCTTTAATGATTGCCGCCCGCCAGCTCGCGGGTCCAACAACATTTAACAAGGACTTGATATGGGAATGGGAACTAGGCAGAAACTCTTATCCTAGAGTTGGTAAGCCTACAGTCTTGAAAGATCCCCAAGAAAGCTTTTAGTTGTTCAAGATACGATGAGTAGAAAGCTGTGAACATAAACAATGAACTAGCCAAGCTCGAGTTCCCGGTCGTATCGGTTCTAGGGTGGGGCTGTGTAGTAAAACATGTCCGTTTTCGAAAGGAGCCTTGTCGGCCTGCGGGTATGATTGTTCCTTTATCGAAAAAGAGGAGTAATAGCACCGCCGAGGTTATTCTGAAGGATAGATTTCCTCCTGGGGGACAACAACCGAATTTGATATTCAGCGCAACAGGCGGAGTAGTGCTCGGCACAACGATCGAGCTGTGAAATGTCGTAAGGATCGCGCGCTTATCGGCCTGATCCTCATACACATTGGGCAAGGCAGTCGGTCCTATAGCAGCGCCAGTGAGAACTACTCTGGCATTCTATCGTGATAGTCCGCCCATCTATTGGGCAGGAATGCGAAACCACGAGTTCCTTGTACACGATATCAGGCTGCCCCATGAGTCACCATGCTTCTGTAAATTCCAAGTGTGTTCACATGCAGGGCTCTTTGCATGAGCAAAAACTCCGGATTACTTGCTGTGACTGATACAAATGCACGCGCAAGGTGACGTCAGTCAGCAGATGTTATTTCTCAGGATGGTAATTTTCATGCAGGAACGTGTGGTAATCATAACGCACAACAAGAGTGTGAGCATTTTGTTGAGAAGCTGGCGCATCATAATTTGCGCCTCGTCCGTTGACAAGACCACTGCGAGTCGAGTGATTAGATGTCGACGACTCTTGTGGTTGTAAAATAGGTTTCAGCTTGCGTTGAGTGATGCATCAGATTAGCGCGACTTGCTTGACAAATTAACGCACGTGGCGTGCGTAGCTAGCAGTGTGCGTATTGAAACACCTCAGATTTACCTACTGTGAGTCGAAAAGAAGGTTGGTTTCTCGGGAGATGACGCCTTTGAGCCTCGCGGGTCGGTCTAAGCTTAGCAGCTTGCTCTCCAAGAGTAGATACGAGGCGCTTGCCCCTAGATACGTTGACGGTTGCATTAACGACGGGACAGTGATCAAATTTTAGATGTAACGGTCCCTAAAAATCACTTGGTCAGGTGCTTCTGCTACTGGGACCTCCGGATGATTTCGGAGCTGAAGGCAAGACGGCTGCTGATGTCGGAATGAAAAACATTCATTGGGAAGTGACATATGTCAACTCACTGTCACTTCTGCTACTTGCTCTTGAGGGTGCGTCGGTCCGACTCTTGGCCCAGTGCTGCATGTTTGCCATGCACTTGAAGCCACAGTCTGTCACATACGGCGCGAGCAATAAAGGGTAAGGTGCCTTTTGCGGGACGGGAGCCATTGTCTGAAGCATAGCAGAGCACTCTCGATTGGCTGCAAGTGGCACGATCGTCGAGGTCGTGTAACCGCGTTTCGACCCCGCGATTGCAAGTTGATGCTGCGTGCGTATAGTAGGTAGGTATAGCAGGTCCTCTGGGAGGGTGTGCCGCTGTGAGTTGCAGCTCGACGATAGGCCTGCCTGTTTAGGCCTGGAGTGCAGCGGCCGTGCTGGCAGCATGCAACCATCCGTCCGGCCGTGTCACGATGATGGAGGGCGAGGAGATGGTATGTAGAAGGGGACAGAGACGGGAGGTCGAAGCCGGCATCAGGGGGCTGGTGTTGGGTGGCTAGGACGGTGAGAGCAGGCCCAAATGCCGACAACGCACCCGCGGGCCACTGTGCTGTAGCAGTGCAGTTGAAGCCTGGAGGAACCGGCTTCTAGGCCAGAGGCTACCGAATGTCGACCATGGTTGTGGATGCTGGTTTTGGAATCTGCCCTTTCACATGGCACCAGGCTCGGCAGTGTCGCCCGCTGGTGGTCTCGCTTTGTCCTTCCCAGGAGGCTGGACCCTGCAGGCAGTTCACCCCGCATGCAAATCGCATCTCTCGCGGACCTTCTTCCGCCTGTGTTGACGCACGATGTGTTCATCCCAAGGGTCTGTTGGCTGAACAGGCGGTTGCCAATCAGGGCGTTTGCAGTGGTTTCTGCTGCTCCCTCTCCCGCAACCTGCACTCACTCGTCTGACGGTGCGTTGTCCGTTCGCTGTTCGCGTTGAGCGCGTCTGCAACGCCCATCCGCCAGATTTACCGCGCTATCTCAGCTCACGGGCCGTCAAGCCAACGCGGCCTGCAGTAGCCTTTTCACGAGACCCGCCTTGGGCCTCACCTTGCTCTCCAAACCGCTCCAGCAGCCTTCCACGTCCTATTCTCGTGACTCGCCAACGCACTCCACTCTCTCACCGTGGACCCTACCGCTCCTCTGGCTAGGCTGAATGGCGCCACAGCGGCCCTAGCCCTCATTTCCAGCGCCAATACGCTACCGCTTCTTGAGTGAGCACGAGAGAGCACGTTCCTCCCGCGCTCCGAATCCGCGCGTGGAAACGAGCTCCGGCCAGCTTCTTTGAGCAAAGACAGCAAATTGCCGAGCGTCACTTGACCCTCGAGACGGACGGAAGATCCCTTTTATCCGTCCTCAAATACCTCTCCCGAGGCTCTTATTACCAACTTGGAAGTATTACTAGACTGGATCCCTTTGCTGCTGCCTCATCTTGAGTAACGTCACCCATTACAACCCACCAACACTCTGCTGCTGAACCCCTCTACACGCAAACTTGACTCCGCGACTACACCACACCCATCAATACCATCTCGCATCACCATTCCGTCCAAGACCAGGCTGAACTCTAACCACATCACCAACCACTGAGCCCAAGAAAAAACACAAACTTCGAATTGCCATAGCTTCAAGACTCCCCCCATCGCCCATATCTTTCCATACCGCGCCTGAAGCGAATCGGACAGTCTCGGCCCGCTTTCCACACGCGTCCAAATGATTCAAGTCTGTTACTCTGCACCTCCTCTCAAAACCGTGCATCCACGGATTATCAGACTTGTTACCAAAATGGAGCCTCCTTCGGCACCAAACCCAGCCGGAGACGCGGGCGTACTGCCAGAGTTCGGAAACCTCACAATCCAGGATGCGCCATCCCCACCAGCAAACGATGCGGACATGGACGTCTTGACCATGTCACGAGAAACTGCAATGAAGCTCATTGCCCGTTCGATAATATCTATTGCAAATTCGGCGGGTGATGTCCCTGCCACACCACCACTCTCACGTCCGGGAACACCCTCTGGAAAGGAGAACTTTGCACACATCAAGGGCCACCGACGCGTGGCGTCCAGGCCTGCAACACCCATTCCTGCAGAAAAAGAGCAGCATCAGCCGACCCATCTCGAGTCAGCAGAAGCATGCAACGACGAACCCACAATTGCGACAGACATTGGCGCCGGAGCCATACCGGAGTACCTGCAGCGGGCGAACATGGCACGAAAATTCTTCTCAAAATCAGTCCCCAAAGTGGGCGTTGAAGAGTACATGAACCGGATTCAGAAGTATTGTCCACTATCGACCGCCGTCTGGCTGGCTGCTGGCTCCTACATTTTGCGCCTGTGCGTCATCGATAAGAGCGTCCCACTCACCAACCGCACAATGCACCGTCTCATCCTTGCATGTGCATTAGTAGCCATGAAGTCTCTGGAAGACCACCGATGGCCACAGAAACGCTTCGCTGCTGTTGGGGGTGTTGATGAGACATCGCTCAGCCGACTAGAACTTTGCGTCGAGTTTTTACTCTCGTTCGACGTTCAGATATTCACGCCAGAGAGACTAAAGGATCTAACAGTCAGACTGCAAAAGGCAGGTCAAGCCGCTACTATGGCTAGTAGATTACCACCATCCTTTCACCTGAAGTTGGCGAGTTCAAAGATGCGAAAGGGCCTTGTTGCATAAAAAATTGTTTAGATCCTTTGTTCGGTCTTTTTCATTTTGCTTAGTTTAAGCGGTATATCCACAGAGCATGCAATGGCGTTTGAATAACAAAACTCTTCTGCACTGGCGGTGCAAGATATTATGTATGACAGTAATGGGATATGTTTAGCTCGGGAGCTGCAAGGTACGCTCCGATACATTTGCTGCTCCCAAAATTTTATTGTTGCGGCTCCGC
Source organism: Mycocentrospora acerina (assembly GCA_022701365.1). NCBI lineage: Eukaryota > Fungi > Ascomycota > Dothideomycetes > Pleosporales > Mycocentrospora > Mycocentrospora acerina. Next base: position 207,976 of record JAKUHH010000234.1, on the reverse strand, counting down.
GTCGAAAGCATTACCATAATTCAACTTTACAAATGCACCAGAACATTCTCATGCAACAGTCCAAAGTACCTCGTATCATGTACTGTTCAGCTCTCAACACCTTGTTCGTTGCCCAATGGTAGTTTGAGTGACGTTCGAGAAGATGTATCGGATTGTTCCCCTGTCACTCCAACGCTAGCGAGAGCGGCAGGGACGATCATGCCCCTGGCGCCACATCCACTCTCGAGACCTAGGAAAGCTTGCGTCACCGAACAAACGAAGCGCAACGACACTCGACAATCTCACCTGACGCCCGCTACCAACACTAACACCTTCACGTATACTCCCGCAAGCTACCACCTGTGCTCGACTCCATACGTTTGCAAAAATTACTGCCCACGCGCGCCGCGCTCCGTCTTGTCTCGCTGTCGCTCGTTTCACCTGGCCCCCGCCATGGCACGACTACTTCTTCCATTCGCTACATTCATCGCTCTGCTGCCACTCGTGAGCGCAGGCATCAAGTTCAAGAGCCCGGCAGCTGGTGCAAAATTGACAGCAGGAACCTCAATCGAAGTGGAATGGGAAGATGGGGGCACCGGGCCGTCCATTAGCAATCTGCTTACCTATGAGCTGTTCCTATGTGCAGGAGGAAACACAGCTGCTGATCAGGTGAGCTGGGATCCGAGAGAGGACGGTGGCGGCGCATATGAGGGCTGCGGGTGCATGGTGTTAAGAGAGTGGGAAGCTGACCTGCACGCATAGATTACGTTTCCTATCACAACGGCTGGTAATTTTGCGTTGGGCGGCAACAAAGCTTCGGGGATGATTCAGCAGACATTGGGAGAGGACACGACGAACGCATAGTACGGTTCATTGCTTTACACATTGCATCATCAAACAGCGGCTAATTGAAGCGGAATAGCTTTGTAAAAATGGTCGCAGTCGCTAGAGCTGGCGGTCAGTTGACTACCTACTCCGACCGCTTCTCATACTCGGGTATGACTGGAACCTGGTCTCCTGGCGTTGAGGCTGGTCTGAAGGGCATCTCCGGCACGTCAGGCCCTGCCACGCAAGACAATACCGTGAGCTCTGATGGCAAAGGCGCCGCTGCTCCTGTAGCTGGTGACTTTGACGTCGAATATACAATGCAAACGGGCGCGACAAGATATGCGCCTATGCAGCCAGTACCACCCAAGACGGTTACCAAAAAGGATACGAAGCCATTGTATCCTACCAGCAGTGTTGTCATTGCAAAGTCGAAGCTCCCGATTCCCAGCGTGCAGACCACAGTGACACAAAGTCAGACTGCCTCAGCAAGCAGTAAGACGAACGATGTATGTCAATCACTCCCAGACGCCCTACACGACTTTTGAATATACGCTGACTTGAAGAAAAAGGCGGCCGCGGCGCCGAATCCAACAGACGACATGGCGAAGTACCTCGCACGATGGAAGGATTAGACCTCAGTATCAGTCATTTCAATTACTTCTCTGAATAAGGCAGCAACAGAAAATGCTCCTATGGTGTATTTGTGGAAAAGATTGTCTTGCTGGACGAGATAAAAGGCGCTCGGAGCTTTGGTATCTTTCACAAATTTGATCTTGGTCTTTAGAGGCGTTGTGGCACGAGATTTAGACATGACGTTATGTAGCATTTCTAGCGCTAGACGATGTACAGTTTGCAGTATGACAGATGCAAACGCTCTCAAGCTGGAATGATTTTCTGGTTAATTTCTCAGAGTTGACACACACCTTCCTCATACGCGAATCGTAAACCCGCAACTACCCGGAAATGACAGACCCGCCATCTACCCCTCCACGCACCCCCANGTCAGACTGCCTCAGCAAGCAGTAAGACGAACGATGTATGTCAATCACTCCCAGACGCCCTACACGACTTTTGAATATACGCTGACTTGAAGAAAAAGGCGGCCGCGGCGCCGAATCCAACAGACGACATGGCGAAGTACCTCGCACGATGGAAGGATTAGACCTCAGTATCAGTCATTTCAATTACTTCTCTGAATAAGGCAGCAACAGAAAATGCTCCTATGGTGTATTTGTGGAAAAGATTGTCTTGCTGGACGAGATAAAAGGCGCTCGGAGCTTTGGTATCTTTCACAAATTTGATCTTGGTCTTTAGAGGCGTTGTGGCACGAGATTTAGACATGACGTTATGTAGCATTTCTAGCGCTAGACGATGTACAGTTTGCAGTATGACAGATGCAAACGCTCTCAAGCTGGAATGATTTTCTGGTTAATTTCTCAGAGTTGACACACACCTTCCTCATACGCGAATCGTAAACCCGCAACTACCCGGAAATGACAGACCCGCCATCTCCCCCTCCACGCACCCCCACCTGCCAGTCTCGTGTCTTCCTAACAGACGCATGTGTAGCTTCTCGAAGCTTTTGCGCTTGTTTCCGGTGAGCCAGCGACTCGTCTCACCTTCTTCCGTCTCTTCTAGCTTCCGTTGTAACACCAACGCGTTGTTAGACAAAAGAAACCCCCGCCACCAGTTGCTGCACGACATCCAGCGCAACAGACGCGATCTCTCCTATAGCCTGTTTTGCCAAGCCGCATCCACTGCGCCTCGTCTCAAAATGGCCATCGCTGAAAACTACGAAGACGTCCTCAAGGGCAAGTATCCCGCCAGGGCGCATGCCAAGAAGGTAGCAAAGTGGATTATTGAAAAAGGTGGGGACGAGAAAGGGACAATTTACTTGGAGGCGCAGAAGCTGAAGTTGAACGAGGTATATACGATTGAACATCATTATGACCGAAGCTAAGAGCCAGCTCTAACTTTTGTATAGGATAACGATGGCGAAGCACCCTTCAGGTAAGGACAGACATATACAACTGAGCTGAAAGTAGTGTGACTTATTCTTCATCTGAATAGGCAACGTCGTTATTTCTTTTACCTCAGCGGCTGTGAACTCCCAGATTCATATCTCACATACGAGATTGCCAGCGACAAATTGACTCTCTTCATCCCCCCTGTCGAGCCCGAGGAAGTCATCTGGTCTGGACTGCCAATGAGTGTCGAGGAAGCAAAAGCCAAGTACGACATCGACGACTGCAAGACAACCAATGATGTGGCTTCCCATCTAGCCAGCTCCTCTGAATCGGCACAGTCAACCATCTACGCTATCCCAGAGCAAGTTTCGGATCACATCACCTTCCTGGCGTATAAGAATAAGGAGCTCACACAACTGAAGCCCGCCATCGAGTACTCCCGAGTTACAAAGTCGGACTATGAGGTCGCACTCATTCGAAAAGCCAATGTCATCTCGACAAACGCACACGTCAATGTTATGAAAGCTGCTGCCAAGGCGAAGAATGAGTGTGAACTTGAGGCTATCTTCTTGAAGTCATGTGTAGAGAAAAATGCGAAGAACCAGGCATATCACTCTATTGTTGCAGCAGGTGAAAACGGTGCAACACTGCATTACGTCCACAATGCCGCATCAATCCAAGATCAAAATCTACTTCTTTTGGATGCCGGTTGTGAGGTCGACTGCTATGCCTCTGACATCACACGGACGTTTCCCATCAAGGGCTCGTTCACAGACGAGAGTCTAGCTATTTACCAAATTGTCCTTGACATGCAGAAGCAGTGCATAGATGCATTGAAGGCGGGCGTTGTGTGGGACTCGGTCCACGAACTTGCTCACAAGATTGCCATCCAGGGACTCCTGAAACTCGGTATTCTTAAAGGAGATGCCGAGGAGATCTTCAAGTCACGTGTGAGCGTTGCTTTCTTCCCTCACGGGCTTGGTCACTATCTGGGCATGGATACGCACGACACGGGTGGCAATGCGAACTATGCAGACAAAGACAGCATGTTCCGATACTTGAGAGTAAGAGGTACACTTCCCGCGAGAAGCGTGATTACAGTTGAGCCTGGGATCTACTTCTGTCGATTCATCATCGAGCCGTACTTGAAGGACGAAGAAAGGAAGAAGTTCATCGATGAGAAGGTTTTGGAGAAGTACTGGAGTGTCGGTGGTGTGAGAATTGAGGGTGAGCTTCCTTCGCCACACTAGTAATCGTAATGACGAGAGACTAACGTACGACAGACAATATCCTTGTTACTGAGACTGGAACGGAGAATCTCACTCCGACACCAAAGGAGGTTGATGATATTATAAGGTTGGTGAAGTCTGGTTAGGCTTGACGCGAAAAGGTGGAGGCCTCAAGTCTTGTGTGGATAGTGCACTGTAGAAATGGAACAGCCAAGGCATATGAATTCATGCCATGAAACATATGACACACTTCAAACATGCCAAAATTGCATTTTGCTTGGTTGTGTGAAATGTTTCATGATCGGCGGTTCACTACCCCTGCCACTTCAACCCTCTTCATTTGTTTATATTGCGTATTGTCATACTCAAGTCCGTTGGACCCGTGTATTCAGAACACTTGTAATTTTCCGATCTGTTTGATCGCCTAATAGGTGTTTCTTCGTCTAAACACTCTGGAGAAACGGCTCTGAGTTCCGGGTCATGCCTGCGCAGTTTTGATGAGCATGGGCGGGGTTTGTGCTTAAAGGTGCAAGCCACCATCGTTATAGTTGAATGCATTCTTTTATTCTTGAAGTAGTCACACAATGTTTGCGAAAGGACTACTTACTACAGCTTGCTTTGGCTTTGCGGTTGCCCAGACAGTGACGCTTCAAGCCGAGTCAGCAGTTCTTTCTGGGGTCACGACTGCTTCAACTGTTTCTGGGTATACAGGTAAGTGTCTCGCTCTTTACCCTTCCTTCCATCTAGATGTATAATTCTAACGTGCTTTGAAAAACAGGATCCGGTTACGTCGAGGGTTTCTCCGATGCCACCGACAAGATTACATTTACCGTCAACGCCACAGAATCGAAGCTCCATGACTTGAAAATCATTTACAATGGCCCCAACGGCGACAAGCAGACACTGGTTGTTCTCAACGGCGGTGGTGGTTCACAAGTCTCTCTTCCTGCGACTACAAGCTGGACAACAGTAAGCGCAGGCCAAGTCTTGCTAAATGCGGGTTCAAACACCATCGAGATCCAAAGCAATTGGGGCTGGTACCTCATCGATGCCATCACCCTGGCACCATCTGCAGTCCGCGGTCCACACAAAGTCAATACCACGCCCATAAATCCTAATGCAACAGCCGATACGAAGGCGTTGTTGAAGTACCTCGGCAGTGTGTATGGCAAGAACATCTTGAGTGGACAGCAGGAGCAAGCGAGTTTGGAGTGGGTGGAACAGAACCTAAACAAAACGCCTGCAATCCTTGGTCTGGATCTGATGGATTACACTCAGGGTCGTATCGACCGCGGGGCGTCATCGACTGACGTTGAGAAGGCGCTTGCATTTGGTAAGCGCGGTGGTATCGTTACACTTTCCTGGCACTGGAATGCTCCTGCAGGACTGTTCGACACCGCAGAAAACCCGTGGTACTCGGGGTTCTACACACGGGCGACAGACTTTAATCTCGCGACTGCATTGGCAGATACAACTAACGCAAACTACACGCTCCTGATTAAAGATATCGATACAATTGCTGTTCAGCTGAAGAGGCTTCAAGATGCTGGGGTTACCGTTCTCTGGAGGCCTTTGCACGAGGCAGAAGGCAAGTGGTTTTGGTGGGGAGCGCAAGGCCCTGAGCCATGCAAACAGTTATGGCACATTGTGTACGAAAGGTTGACCACCAAGCACGGCCTCAACAACCTTGTCTGGATCTGGAACTCGGTCGCGCCTGAATGGTACCCTGGAAATGATGCCGTAGATATGGTCTCTGCTGATACTTATGCTGAAGGCGACCATGGTGTAAGTGGCCCATCTAACGGCTTTTGACTCTTTGCTAACTACCTTAGCCTCTATCGGCGACATATAATAACCTTATCACTCTTACTGGAGATACCAAAATCGTTGCTGCAGCGGAGATTGGATCAATTATGGATCCCAAGCAGCTGAAGGCATACCAGGCAGATTGGGTGTACTTTATGATTTGGTCGGATGAATTCATCAACGGCGGGAAGTGGAACAGTCTCGAGTTACTGAAGCAGGTGTATAACGATCCATATGTGTTGAATCTGGCAGATATCAAGGGGTGGAAGAATGGAGCGGTGGCTTAGAAGTTGGTGTGATGTGGCTGGCTAAAAAGGCAAACGGATGTCTTACGCCCTGCGAGCGGGGTTTCTATTCTTGTGTCTATTTTTTTTTAAAAAAAACCATTTTTGGCAAGACAATAATGATTCAAATGAATTTCTTTATTCACCTTTATTTTACAGGGAAGACCAGTTGCTTGAGAGTGAGAAAATGCTGTTGAGATTAGATGGACTTGTTTGTTTGTTGGAGTGAGATTTCAAAATATGGAGAATACCTTCGAATTTACTTTTGAAAGTTTCAGCAGTAACTAAGACAGTGTGATTGTAGAATTTTGAGTGCCTTGTTAGCTATCATAGAACACAATATTGTTCCAGCTGTCTTATGGTGCACGGTATGGACTTTTCTTCAAACTTCTCCAAGGAGACTGACTGTCCCTTGTTTTATTCCTTTTCATTAGATATTCGACCATTCCGTCCACATTAGATGTTTTTAAGATTCTTAAATTTAGTACTATAGTATGAAAACGCACATTTTAATTAAAGCTATCGACTAAGGTGATACAGAGTTATTTTTAACTAGAATGTTGTCCTCTACCCGGAGCTTGGAGTTGATGACGAGAATCTGCTCATGAATTTACCCAACAAGCAATGTAAATATCACAGCTGACTGCTTCTCACACTTAAAACAAATCAAACGGTTACTGAACTACCTGAATGTCAAATTTAGAAACTAAGATGATCAAGCATCAATATTGAATCCATTAGACGCTTTACTTGATAGACTTGAATCTCGATAAACTTGGAACTAACGAGCTTAAAATTGCAAAAGGAAAAACAGAATCCCCAACCTGGAAGTTCGTAATAGGAAGAGTTCCATCTGCTCCACAATTTGCGTCAACACAAGCATAAACACAGGCTCCAGCTGCGAAATTCTGAAAATATATCCAAATCAACAACGCCCCCTCCAAGTTGGTTCGCTTCCCAATAAGTCATGACCGCCCACCATCATTACTAAAATTAGTGATAAATACCACTAGCACTGCACAGTATGCCGCACTTGCAGCAAACAGTTCGTGCCTCTTAGCTTTGGTCACCGAAGACATAGCTGCAGAAAATAATGACGTGAAAACGACGAGGACACCAACCGCATCTAAAGTTGATTTGCGACCACCAACAGAAGTCAGTTTGTACATTGCTACGACGGGTAGAACAAGTAGAACAAATATCATGATTGTGATGAGTAGGTCTGCAAGTTTTTCGATGCGCGATGATGAGTAGTAAACAACACATTTATCGTCAGACTTTTGACGGAGCTCTTGTGTTGCAAAAATTCGCTAGAAAAGCATTAGAGCATGTGGAAAGATGATTTGGGCTATAAATACTCACATGAGTAAAGCGGCAGTGAACCATACGCACGAAGCTTTCAACAAAGCCATCGAACCCGGACCATTCACGGCCATATCTTAGCGACAAAAGGTCTTCCTTTCGCTTGACAAACTGCTCTTCTAGCTCGTAGTTAAGCGGGGCCTGATTAAAGAACCATGTGCGGAGACTCTTGTAGTCACGCTTCGATGGCCGTTGGAAGGCATTGAGATCACGAGCCTTAGTGAGGATTTCGTCTTTTGCATCAGTCAGCTCTTTGAGTTTTACGCAAAATTGAAATTCATACCGTATTGAATAAGTTTGTTCCGTATCGAATCCATCAGCTGTGAGCGAATGCTCTCTTTACCATTATTTTGGGCTTTTCGGTCGCTTCTCCGCGACCTGACACGATCTCCCGCACAGTTTTCCATATCTACTTCTTCGAGCTGCTCTTCGAGACATCTGAGTTCGTCTTGTAAGTCCAAAATCACTCGGGCATGTAGGTAGTTGAATGCACGATATATTGACCAACTCGAATCACTTGATTGGAATGCCGCTTGTAAGGGATAGCCTTTTGGGTAATTTTGCAAGGGTACTGTTATTGTTTCTTTAATGATTTCGTCCATTTTTTGTTCCGATATAGTGGGTCCTTCCTTATGTTAGAAAAAGCCCAGGAGAATTGGATGGTAAGACAATGCACGCACGAGGGCTGTCGTCATTGACATTGACAGTAGTCACAGCACGACTTATTGAGTCATTGAAAACCATATCTTCTTTTGAATGCTTGAAGTCTTTCGTCGCTGAGCTAGGTCGACAAAGAGAAAGTAGATTAAGGAGTTCCATAGCTAAAGTGGTTAGCAACAAGTTGATTTGTATGAACAAAAATAAGCAATAGTAAAGTGTTAGATCTCCAGATGAAAGAATAGATGTGTTGAATGAAGACAATCACAAAGGGAGGGGGGAGTAGATGAGGGGTATTATATGAGAGCTGAAGAAGGCTGTATGTTTTCCCACAAGGCTAGAATTGCCTGAACCGAGGCAAAGTATGTCATTCTAAAAAAAAAGAACAAGCAGTAGTGAATGGAAAAACTACAATTCTCTCAGGCTAGTCTCAGGATGCCAGCTTCCCGGCTCATGAAGCACATTATTGAGGTCGCTTAGCTTGTACTCCCAAGAGACAGTGAGGCATCGCATATCCGCGATAATAAACGTCTTAAAGTATGTAATCACTCCAGCCTCAGTAGTTTCTGTAACACTCATTTTTGCTTTTTCGCCAACGTTCCATCCTGGCTGTCGCTGTGATTGGAAATTAGTTGCATCCTTGTGTAGCAAAAGTTAAAGCCTACCTGGCCTGGCTTTCCAGAACGAGCCACGAAGCATTTTTGTCTTTCTTCATCAGAGATATTTCCCTGTTTGCAGACCATGAGCATAGGTCAACATCGAAACTTGGCACTGTGACAGTTGTTTTCGTACCTGATCATTCGCTGTTACGGGCTCTTGGTTGGTCGCTTGATCTGGCATTATTTTTTGAGGCGAAGTTTTAGGCCGCAAGGCATAATCAAGGGCGCAGTAGCTGTCCTTATTGTCGTTGAGGAAACTTAGGAGACTTAGCCTAACAAGGCTACCTACCAGCACACCACTACAGGAAGCGGTCCGTTCCTTATTTGAATCTAAGGTCCGTTTGCCTTGAATCTAAAACCAGGCGTTTAGGCGTCTGCCCGCGGAGTGTGGTTGGAAATCGTTTTGGTTGGTAGAGCGCAAGGCTGTGGCGTTGAAGGACTGACATGTGGATCTGTTCACCCAAATTAAAGAGCCAATCAACACAAAAAAACATTGTTAGATAGCGGCAAGGCAAACTGATTTTCTCAAGGCTAATCGGTACTGCTAAGCAAAGAATACTTAAACTCAGCCTCAAAGACACAGCCCTTCAGTGTTGCCTGCAACACAGTCGCTTTATAGATAATTTTGTTGGGCCTATAAAGGACTTTGTGCACCCAATGGTTGTATCAAGCATCTTAACATTCGACTGCCTTAGTGTTCTGCAGAATGGCAGCACAGCGCCAGGCCGTCGCACAACCAGTGGCTCATTGCCCCAGCCCTGTGCAAGGTCGTGCATCGTTGAGTCCGCCACAAAGCAACTTGATTAGCGGCATGAAAAACACGGCTGTTGCTGACACCAGTAATGGAACTGATACAAATGAGCTGAAACGTGAGGCGGAGCGACAAACTCTTTTTCAAAAAGAGGCAGACAAAGGCCTTCACGTCCCCAATGGCTATCGCAGAGTTCAGGTTTTGATCATTAGATGGAATGAGAAGATCGACGACTTTCCAGGTCATACCGAAGAAGTACGATTACTATCAAAGGTTTTATTCAGAGCGTACACGCTAACTTATTTTGTGTAGATTGAAAGATTGCGAAAGATTTTCACTGACGATTTTGGTTACTCATGCAGGATTGAAAGTATTGGCGATGACAAACCGCCTCAGTTGGTGCTGAATACTATAATAAATTCATTCATACTTGAAAACTACGAAGAAGATAGCCTGAACATTGTGTATTACACAGGTCATGGGAGCAAAGATGAGAGAAGCGAGCAGCTAAGACTTTCTGCGTATGTCGTCTAGGTACTGTCAGTTTTTCAATGCTAAAAATATATATAGGACAGAGAATTTGACAGAGACACAAGGACTTTTTCCGCCAGTAGCTTTCTGGAACGAAGCTGAGGAGTCATTGGTAAAGAATGCAGTTGGAGATGCGTTGGCCATCCTTGACTGTTGCTTTGCGAGTAGAGGAGCTTTGAAGACCAATAGCACTAGCTCTCGAGCCTACGAGCTGTTGGCAGCGTCAGCTCCAGATGGTTATACAAACGGACCAGGAGGGAATTCATTCACCAAAGCTTTATGTGACTCCCTTCAGGAGCTCCTGAAAGAGTCCAAAGGAGAAACATTTCCAGTTATACAGCTTCAGGAAAGAATTAACGCAAAAAGATCCAAAAATGCTTCATTGATTTGGGATCGTCTTAAACAATACAAGCGCCATGTGACGTTGGGTCGCCTTGACAACACAACAGAGCCAGATATATTATTCCAGAATAGCGTACCAGAGAAATCCTCCTTGCTCTTGCGACTAGGTCTCGAGGTTGATGACTTGGAGAACGAGCAAATTGTAGAGCTAGCGCGGAGGCTACCTACGGTTTGTAAAGAGATTGGAGTACGTATAAGGAAACTAGAATGGGTCAAAATGGGGTCACGCAAACCCATAACGCACGTGAGACAGGCAGTGGAGTATATGATGAACCGTCGGAATAGGAACGGTGGGTTGCTAGTGCAATCATCATCATCAGAGACAAGAATTCGAATACGACCAAGCACAAATCCGCTTGTGCCTACGATTCAGTATCCAGGAGATCAATTGCCAATAGACAACATCCCGGGCCTACCAGCAACGAATGGATCGAAACAGTATTCGATCGCCTGGGTGTTTTCGGTACCTACAGACGTGTGCCCAGCCAGAGTCTGGATGAATCCATGGCACCCAGTCTTAATCTGTGCGGTTGTTTGTGCTTTGTACATGTACATCAAGTAAGAGTAAAGGGTTTTCTATTTCTCATTGTGCTTTCATTTTACTTCGAGTTTATCTATGGCGTTATCAGTTTTGTAACTTTCGATTGTTGCCATGTCGGAATGTACATTCAGAGACTAGATTAAATTAAATTCTTTTACAACATAAAGTAATTTCACTTATATCACGCTATGCCAAGTGATGCAGAAAAGTAATGTTAGGGAGTGTTGATGACATGAGACTTGAAAGATCAACAAGATGCTAACGCTAATGCGTCCGTAATCTCCATATTATCTCCGAGCAACCCCGATTCAGCCCAATGTCACTACTCTCGCTCAACAATCTGTCGTCCCCAATCCACTCCTCAAGCATGTCCAAACGCGTCCGTTCAAACCACCCCAGTCGCCTCTTAGTCCTGCAACTAAGCCTACTCTAGAGCAAAGAGGACCTCTCTCGCATCCGCGACAACCAGCGACGCTCGCGAAACCGGCAGAAAGAACTTATCAAAGATCTGCAAGACCGAGTAAACCAATTTGAACTCAATGGCGTTTCAGCGACACAAGAGATGCAAAGAGCTGCGCGGAAAGTTGCTACAGAGAATGGCAGGCTAAGAAATTTGCTTGGTCAGCGTGGCGTGTCAAAAGAGGACATTGAAGGCTACCTGCGCAGTTGCGAGGTGGAAGACGAAAGTACTGGCGTACAGAAAAACAAAAGAGCTGGAACAGGAAAGGTGGTGGCAATGAGCCCTGCATGCGATGTCGCACCGTATCCGAGTCCCATCGAGCATGGTCAGGTGTATCCGCAATATCATCAAACACGATACCAAGAAAAGGAACCGAGCATTTCACAACTAACAGCGACAGAAATGGTGGAATCAAATGCCAACTTACATGTAGATTCCCAGCTCAACCATCCTCACGCCGACGCTTACCTCAACAAACCAATTCTACCCAAATCCTGCAATACAGCCCCCGTCTTCGACATGACAGAAGAACTAGGCTGTCCCAACACTGCCGACTGCTTCTGTCCTCCCACCCTTCCAGTATCCAACCAGCCCCTCAGTTCCCCTCTGGAGATTTCCTGCGAAACCGCTGCTACAATCATCGCCCAGATGCGCGGAGACGGGGACCAAGAAGCGGCGCGTGCTTCGCTTGGGTGCAGACAAGGAGAGCAGTGCAATATCAAGAGTTCTACGATTATGCAGATTATGGATGAGCACTAGACAGGGAGATGCATGTGTGATGGCGTTGCTTTACTTTCCAGTTAAAATCAAGAACAATTACACATTAAAAGATAATAGTGCTTGAATTCGCAACCACAATCTGACTACCTAATCATCGATCTCGAAACAACAATCTCCGAATATAGCTCTGCGCACTCTGGATCCCCCGTTCCATTCTCCTCTCCAAAAATAACGCGAACATCGAATCACTCTCAGACCTGATGCATACCCTTCTCCGACCCAACAACCAACCCCTCGTTCTTCGTCTCCACACCATTCAAATGATCCGTCAATCCAATCTCGCGATTGATATTCTCCATCCTTTCCTGGTCCTTCAGTGCCGCGCCCTCACTTCCGAAAATAGTATCCATCTCCTCGAGACTCAACCTCTTCGTCTCGGGCACAAAGAACCAGATGAACGCAGCGCCAACAAACGTCAACAATCCAAAGAGGATGTACGTTCCGTATGTAATCTTCTCGAGCAAACTCGGCGTAATCTGGCCAATAATGAAGTTGTTCATCCAGTTGCTACTACCTCCCAGGGCAGTTCCGTACGGTCGTGTGGAAATGGGCCAGATTTCGGCGATGAGGATCCACGCACAGGGGCCCCAGGAGTATCCAAAGTGGATGACAAACAGCCACACCATGACGACTGCGGCCCATCCTGCTGCCGGTTGTTCGTGGAAACGGTCGATGTTCTTGGCGAGAATGACGGCGATGACAAGATGCGAAATGCCCATTCCGATCGCGCCAATTGCGAGTACTGGCTTACGGCCTACGCGGTCAATGTACAAAACTGCAGGAATGGTGGCGAGGAATATGATGATTCCTACGACGCCGGTTGCGAGGAGAGAGGTCGTGTTGCTGGTCAAGCCTAGCTGGGAGAAGATCTGTGGAGCGTAGTAGAGGACGGCGTTGATGCCGGACCATTGCTGGAAGAACATTGTTACTGTGGCGACGACGACGCGTTTGAACATGGCCTTTGTCTTGAACAGGGCGCCAATGGCGACGAATTGCAGCTTGAACGTGTTCATGACTGTCTGTTCTTGTAGATGGGGGAATGCTTCTGCAAGACTACGTTTCTCAAACATAGACTGTGCCTTGATCTCCAGGAATTCCAGCTCAATGAGATCGTGGTCGGAGGGCAAGTCGCGTAGGTAGGCAAGAGTGGCTCGCGCCTCTTCTTCGCGACCGTGATGGAACAGCCAACGAGGTGAGAAGGGCATCCATATCATGCCTACAAGGAGGATGAAGGCGGGTACGAGTTGTAGGCAGATGGGTACGAGCCAGGCTGCGTTGGATTGGGTTTCGGCAGTCGTGCCGCCGATGTAGTTTGTGCCGTAGTTGATCCAGAAACTGATCATAATACCGAAGGTGATGGCTAGTTGTTGAGAGGCAACAAGGGCACCACGGACTTCTCTGTTCGCTGGTTAGGAGTGGCTGTTTTGATGGGCTTGAGAGGACTTACGGAGGAGCGCATTCGGAATTATACATGGGAACGATGACGGACAAGCTGCCGACACCAATACCACTATGACTTGTAAGCACGAATCCATCAACGCCGACAAGGACAAGGGTGTACACTTACGTGATGAACCTCCCAGCCAAAATCTCCTTGTGACCGCCCACAATCGCCGTCACCTGCACCACTACACCCACTATGAACACCGCCGTGGCAACAAGAATGCCATACTTCCTCGACGCGGCCTCAGCCAGGAAACCAGACATGACTGCTCCAAACCACGCGCCCAGCTCCAAGATGGCAGTGAGCCATCCCTTTTGGTTAGGATTATCGATATATCCATCCGTTTCTACCGCATTGTCAGTGAAATACCCAAACAACAGAACACATCTACTCACGTTTTCCAAAAGACGGCATAGACAAGATACCTCCGAACTAATGACTTCCTATTAGTATGCATCCAATGTAAACACTTCTCAACCACACGTACCATGCCCTGATTGTAGCCATACAGGACACCACCCAAGCAGGCAAACAGCGCAATCCTAAAGACCTTGAAGTTCTTAATCAACGCCCCAGGTCCACTCTTCCCCATAAGAGCCTGTCTCCGCTGCAGCGCAGCATCGAAACCAGAAGGTCCGGCACCACCTCCTGCCATGATGAATAAATCAGGCAAGAAAAAAAGGGGGATCTAATGATTTGAAAATATTACAAGCCAGAAAGAAGACACTTGTGAATATAAATATCAAGAGTTAATTAAAAAAAATGTCCAGGAGGGGAATGATCGACTCTTTTTATTCTCATCCTTATCTTTTTTAGTACAGATATCCGGGTCGTGATGTCCTCTCAACCCCACACTTTAGCCAGTACGCCATTGTCCTTCTTCCGGGTGTTGCACAACATGTTTTACCCCAGTTCTTGCCGGTGGTTGCTGACACGCGATGCTAGACGCGACTTGGCGGGCTGCGGAGGGTAGAGACGAGTGGTGATGATTGGGCCGGGTGGGTTTAGCTTACACGTGGGCTGAGGCGCCTGCCCGGGTATTCAGGCTAAATAGGTCGGAAGATGGAGATGGGGGATTTGTGGCTTGCTGATGGTGATGTTGTGGTGTTTTGGTGGATGGTTGGGTGGGATGGTCGTGTTGCGCTTTTCGTATGGTGCGAGTGCGATCTTGCATGTGCATAAGCCATCGTCGCGTGGTTTTATCCCGAGTTTGATAGTTGAACGCTTTGGGGGTTTGTGGGATCTCCCCGCTTCTCTATGATGGCATTTTTCTCGGTTCGCATTTACCTTAATACCTGGAGTATATTTCCTCAGTTATTACCTATTTGTGGACTCGTTCTGAGGGTTTTAATTGAAATAGGATTTACTGCAATAGCAATATGAGCGTTTTAATATGTGAATGTGAAACTACCATGGAAAGCGACAGATTAGAAAACATACCCCAGATGGCACAATACATCATTTTTAGGTCCATTGCTAGCTTTCCACTCACCCACGTCCATTCCACATGGCTTTCACAATTTCTTCTTAGTAACAGATTCCAGACCCTTTTGTCTCAAAATCCACTGATCCAACCTCGCATAGCAATCTAGCGTCATAAAAATACCTAGAAGCACGCAAACATCAGCTCTCGTCCCACTCTTGTTCAAAAGATCCGCCCGCAGAAAGCAGTAAAGAGAATCTCAGACTCACCAACTGCCAAATACCCCCCATACATACCCCCCAATCCACCCCAACCCCTCTGCACCCAGCTCAGCTCTTCCCAACTCAGCATCTCCGCTAAACAAACCAACGTAGTAAGACTTGTCTCGAGACCAAACACTAGCAACGCTAGCGGAATACGAGGGTCATTTCGAAGTAGCGCAGGAATAGCCCAGAGCGTGAAAGGGAGGTGGAAAGTCAGCTCAAGGAACTGAAGGACAGGAAACCATGCCCTAAAAGGGAAGAGTTAGCAAAGAACGGATCAAATACAAGATGTAAAACTTTAAAAAAAAATGGGGAACACATTACGGTGGGTTGTAAAAGAACCTATCGCCATAAGTAGCGACATACCACTCCCTTAGAGCATCCATCCACACCGGCTTGACATTAGCCGGATAGTACGACGTCAGATCAAATCCTGCGATTGAAATATCAGCAAAGCAATAGAAACAGGCCATCTCCACGTATCCACTTTGCAAATCCTTCTCACCAAAAGCACTCTCTATTAACAACCTCACACCGAAACAAACAAAAATCCTAAACTCGCATCTTGTAACTCCGCCCTCCCACCTCATCTACCTCCCTACACAACCCTCAAACTCGCGGGGAAATCCTTGCACCCCGCCATCTTGAAATGACCGAATAGGAAAGGAAAAAAAGGGGGGTGGTGGAGAGACTTGAACATGACCATGAACATGAACACGAATATAAATGTTTAAAAAAACACATACCAAGCATAACAGGCACATGCACCACGAAAAACACAAAATACACAAAGTCCCTCTTCCGCGCCCAAATCGAGAGTGTCTCCCCTTGAGAAGATCTAGAAGCCATGACTCTATGTATGTATTCTGCGATCAAAGTATCCGACACGTATAAAGACGAGGGGGAGTTTTCAAAAAAATTCAATCGTGGCTGTGTTGATAATGGTTGTCAAGCTGTGATTGTGGTGGTGATGATGATGATGATGATGATGAGAAAGGAGAGTAAAGACGCGGATGAGGTGTACAAGGGTAGGTACAAGGATACCTAAAAAAAAACAATAGGGCGGGTGGGTGGTGCGTGCACACGCACTCATGAAAGTTAATTAATTACCCATCATCACTAGATACATATGTACTACTACTAATAACCTGCCGTGCTTACAGTTCAGCCGGAGATGTGACTTTGTAATTTGCCAAGTTGCTTACTTACTTGGACGCATATATGCATGTGTTTACATTTGCAGTAACCATACGAAATACGCATGCAGAGTTTCCCAAGGTAGGTAGTAGCGACAAGCCCAGCCCAGCCAAGTCAAGTTATCAAGTAGAACAGGAATAAAATTAAAGCAAGCAGCATATCAACGACCTAAAGAGTTAAAATTCGAAAAGACAAAAGAAAGAAAGTGGTAATTCATATATATATATGTGTGTGTGCGTGTGTATATGCGCATACACCCATCTCTCTATCATAACCCAAAAGGAGCCAACACCCCCCCGCATGTAAAGCATAATCCATCATAAAAACACAAGGTTTTCTCTCATACTCAAACATCCCAGCCGTAAAATTCGTAAATGGAGAAGAAGAAAAAAAAATCCAATGTCATCAGAAAGAAAAGGGAGAGAAAGAAAGAAAGAAGAAGAAAACGCCAAAGCGCACCGCCTTTGATAAAACCGATCAAAAAAACCTCTCCGTACAGATCTTCTCTCAACCAAACCAATCCATCTTTCAAGACAACGTTCCAATCATCGCAGCCACGAGCTTCGGGTTCGGCTTGTCCTTTACCCTCCTTGCTAACCATATCAATCAGCCCCCGCAACTAATGAGCCGAGCGAACAAGGGCCAACCTACCCTTCTTATCCCGATCCACTCTGACCATCTCTCGCTTGGGTTCGCGGCGTTCGAGAACTACAAGGTCCGTGTCGCGCTCGTACTTGAGCATGCGGCGCTCTTCCTCGAGCGAACGGATTTCC
Source organism: Mycocentrospora acerina (assembly GCA_022701365.1). Taxonomy (NCBI): domain Eukaryota; kingdom Fungi; phylum Ascomycota; class Dothideomycetes; order Pleosporales; genus Mycocentrospora; species Mycocentrospora acerina. The sequence continues at coordinate 190,640 of JAKUHH010000234.1, read as the reverse complement.
TCGCGAATGTCGCGCTCGGAGCGGCGGTGGCGTACAAGTTGTTGGCGGGAGTCGGGCAGGAATGCAGTTGCTGGGCCGTGGATTGCGTTGGAACGCTCAACGTGCACGTATTCTTCGCGCTCGTACTCATGCCTGGGGGGAGATGGCTCGCGGACCGATTGGGCGTAGTGTGATGCTGCGTAGTGGGACTGGGCGTATTGTGGTTGTGGAGGGGGAGCATGTACGGAGGGAGCGTGTACAGAGGGAGCATATTGCGGTGGGGGAGGGGCGTGTACCGACTGGGGAGGCGGTGGTGGCGGTGCGTACACAGATGCCGGTGGAGGCGGTGCATACACAGATGCTGGTGGAGGTGGTGCATGTACCGAGGGAGGCGGTGGTGGTGCATACACGGAGGCTGGCGGAGGAGGAGGGTCGTAGACTGAAGCAGGTGGTGGTGGGTGAGTCTCGATTTTTTCCTCGTACACATACATGGTCTTCTCCACTGAACGATGTGAGCATAGAAATTCTAGTGTTTTCAACATCACTTACTCTCTTTGTAGCCCTCGCTCGTCTTGATCACTTCGTCAATGTGTTCCTTTTCGAGTGCTCGAGTGATGACGATGAAGTCGTCCTATACAAGTCAGAAAAAGCCTCGTTAAAAGTTGGGGTGCATACCTCTTCTTCAAATGGATAGCCAAGTTCAATCACAGCTTCCCTCTTAACCAGGCGTTTTGGTAGTCGTGTTCGACCCTTCTTGCCCCAGGTTGCACGTGAAGGCTGGGCTTCCTCAAAGCTGGAGACGGACGAGCTGCGAGCCGACTTGGCTACACTCTTACTCCTGCGAACTCTGCTCTTCTCTCTGTGGATTTCAACTTCGCGATAATCGGCCTCGCGGTCTCGCCCCCGCCCCGAACGTTCGGCGAATCTAAAGTCCTCGAATTCGTCTTCATCACGGAATCGGCGGGGAGGCGAGGCCCGGCGCTCGCGTACAGGGAGTGGGATAGGAACGTTGGTTGGTGGCCTGTATTCGTCCCTCTCAATGTCTCCGTACCGTGGCAGTGGGCGACGGTCAAAGGTGTCGAGGGAGGATTGCCGGCGAATATATTGCGGACGAGCGGGCCGCCGCCTTGGGGTGATGTCGATATCGACGTTTTTGTTGATGTTGATGTCTCTGTCGATGACGGAAGCGCGGCGATACGGCGCCAGTGCCAGGTTGGCTACCTCTGAGGGCGTCTGATCGTCAAAGATGTCGTTGCGGCGTCGTGCGGGCCGGTCGAAGCGTTCGTCGTGGAAAACACGCTCCCTCTCAAGCACACGAGGGCCTCGGCGGTCGCGGTCTTCGTGGATATCGACATCGCGGCGGCCTCCAGGGAAGCGGTCGTGCTCCTGGAAGCGGTAGTGTTCATGCTCGCCGCCGCCGCCACGGACGCTTCCGCCGCGCTGGCTGCCACCTCCGCCTCCGCTTCGCTGCTCGCGCTCAAATCTGTCACGGTCCCATCGCTGGCCTCCGCGCGGCGGCTCGTCGTCAAACTGGTCCAAAGCGCCTGTCGAGGAGCGATACATGGTTGTGTGTTTGTGTGGATATATTTATGTGTGTGCAGGTGGGCGATGTAATTGTGCGGGGTCCTGGGGTATTCGGCCAAAAAGGAACGGCAGGGTATGCCGGACTGCGTTTCAGGTGGGCTGGATCGCTCTCCTGTGGTGGTTAGATGGTTAGGTGGCAGTGCACAAAGCGGGCGGCGACGGTATATATGTTGCAGGGCCCAAGGAAGACGTGGTGTGGTGTGTGGGCGCAACCAACTCTCGACACTGATTGAGACAAGGTTGCGTCATAGGCTTACATGCCCTGCATCCCCTGCATCCCACCAAGGCGCACACAACGCGCGGAGTGGACCCCGGCCTTGGATCTTCGGCGTTTCTGCTCGGCATGGCGGGCGTTTCTGCTTAACTGCTTGGGCGTTGGTGTCTTCATGTTGGGCGTGCATATTGTGTGCCGTGGGATCAAGCAGAAAGAATGTGGGCGTGATGTGGGCATAGACACGGACCTGGGTATGAGCTTCTTGGGCGACGTCTGATGCAGCACTGCCTTCTCATCATACCATGTCCAGCCTGACATTCTCTACACTAGGCTATCATGGTTGCGACTAGGTATTTTTACCGTTGTCACACGGCTACCGGTGCCAGGCACTGTGTTGCATCTCGAGGTTGACCCAACGCCCAGCATGACGTCACGGCAGAAATAGAGACAGACTAGCCAGCCAGGCCGTAAGAGTTCCGCTCGATGCATGCTACTATGTACGACTCGACGCCGCCTGGATGCACACATCTTTTTTTAGCGTCGTACTCCGTATGGCATCTGGAAATGCAAACTACCTTTGCAAGAAACACTTTGCCGTGTCGCTGGCGGCAGTTCGCAGCTGTCGACTTCTGCAGGTACAAAACGTTGCCGCTGTCACTCATGCACGTGGGCAGCAGTGCTGGCTGACTTGGGTTCGCGTCTGCGCCCAAACAGCGCGGCTGAGGGGCATCGAGTGCAGCAACCTTGTTTGATGTTCCTCTCTCCACTTATGGTTTCTTCTGTGGAGTGAAGACTCAGGCCTGGAACAGTGGGGTCTACGTTTCCCACTGCAGACGTGGTTTCTTGTATACTCCTGGCAGACGTTGATCATACGCATCCTTACACAGTAACACACAGCTTTGATTGTGCATTCTCGTCCTTGTCTATTCTCTTTATTTTTTTACTGTATGTTTGTTTCTTCCTTCAATTCTCTGGTTTTTATAGCACGTCAATATTTTCCTGTTTGCTCTCTAACTTCTACTGCATGGTTATCTCTTCCTACCAACTCTGCAATTTTTATTCTTATAGCATGTCAATATTTTCCTGCCAGCTCTTCAGTTTCTACTACATCTTTAACTCTTCCTACTGACTCTATAATTTTCATAGCATCATACACAGCTACACACAGCTTTAATCGTACATTTCCTTCTTTTTCTATTCTCTCTATTTTTTACTGCAAGAGTACGTCTTCCTGTCTGCTCTCTGCTCTCCATTACATTTTGCACAGTGATACATAGCTTGCTTCAATCATACACTCCTATCCTTTTCTCTATTTTCCACTGCAAGCTCACGTCTTCCCATCAACTCTCTAATATTCATTACATCATACACGGTGGTATACAGCTTCAATCGTACACTCCCATCCATCCCCACATGCCCTCTAATTTTCACCGCATGCTCACTTCTTCCCCACCAACTCCTCAATCTTCCTCGTCACATACTCAACATCATGCGGCCGACCCTTCAATGCCCCCATGACTTTGCCCATGACACTCCCAAAGCTCCTCTTCCCCTCCTCGAGCTTCTCGACAATCTCCCCAACAATGGTGTCTACCTCGCTCTCCTCCACCTTTGGTATCTCGCCCGCATACTTTTGCAAGACGTCCAACTGCCCCTGCTCCTTGTCGACTAGATCGTCTCGCTTGGCCGTCTGGAACTCCTCAATGGCGGTGTTGGTGGCCTTGATTTGCTTCTGGATGAGGGCGTAGAGGGCGGCGTCGGTGGTGATTGGTTTTGCGGTCTTGGAGGCGTTTATTATTTCTGCCTGCAGCGAGCGGATCACGTTGAGGGCGGGCTTGTTCTTGGAGCGCAGGGCGAGCTTGAGGTCGGATTGCAGGCGGGGCAGGATGGTGGGCTCGCTGGTTGTGGAGGAGAAGCGGAGGGAGGGGGAGCGGGAGATGGGGCGCGAGGCAGCGAGGAGGTTTGCTCGCAGCAGAGGGGAGCGGAAGAGAGACATTGTGGGTGGGGTGGTGGAGGGTTGGGTAATCTACGTGGGTGGTGGGTGTGTGGTATAATTTACGTGGGCGGAATAGCTCTGGATGGATCTTCTGCAGGGTTGCTGGTGTTGGATTGGCAGTGGTAGACGGACGCAGCAAGGCGCAGATTTTTTTATTTGGCAGAAAGCAGCCAATGCAGCAGGAGAATATGCAACAACTTCAGCAACAGCAGACGACGACAGCGACGAGCCATATATTCCCCGTGACTCTCCCGACACACACTCCGCCTGCCATTCCTCGCAGCACCGGGGCGCCAGCACATGGCTGGATGACATAAGTGACGCGCTGGAGCTGAGATCCCTGCCGCCAAGCAAGCTCCAGTCGGGGTGCAAAGTTCACAAACAACAAAAGAACGGAAGCTCGATTCGCATCGCAATTGCGCCCGGCTGTCCCTGCTGCTCTCACCGTCCCGGCGCTCTTCCCAGCTTCGCACAGCCACACCATCCGCACGCGACTGATGTGCATGTGTGACGGCCGGCGCGTGCTCCCAACCTCGACCTGAACACGCCCTCGCTGCATTCGCGACCGCCGCTGACCGCATCCCCAACCACGCCCACGTCCACGTCCACGTCCACATCCACGACCCTCCCGCCAGCATGGCCTTCCAGGGACCGCCCGCCACGCCGCAGCGCCCCACGCCCGGCGCGTTTGTCAACACACCGGCGCCAAACCGCCCCGGCTTCGCACGACGGCCCTCGATGGCGCAACCACAGCCGCTCCCGCCAGCGCAAACAGCCCAGGCGCTGCCTGCACCGCCGGCCGAGAGCGCCATCGACCGTGCCGCGCGCACAATCAACAGCATGCTGGACCGGGACAACCGCTTCCCGGCGCTGGAGACGTACATTGGGCGTGAGTAGAGCGCGCAGGGCCTGGCGGTGGCTGTGGTCATGGCCGCGGTCATGGCCATGGTCACATGCACAGGCACACTCACAGGCATGGATGCTAACAACTGCTGCAGAGGGCGTGTCCGGCGAGTACGAGCTCCCATCCAACCCCGCCTGGTCGCCGTTCCAGAAGCTGCGCACCTACCGCCTGCCCGAGGCCGTCTTCGAGCAGGTCGACCACACGCAAATGTCGACCAAGATGGGCCTGTTTGCCGAGATCAACCACGCCTGGGTCACCGTCGACAACCAGGTCTACCTCTGGGACTACACCCACCCCAACCCCGAGCTCGTTGGCTTCGAGGAGCAGCCGCACAACATCACCTGCGTCAGGCTGGTCAAGCCACGCGCAAAGGTCTTTGTCAGCACCATCGACTACCTGCTCGTCGTCGCGACCACGACCGACATCTTCCTCATCGCCGTCGAGTGCCAGCGCGGGCCCGAGGGCGTCCATGGCATCACGCTCTACCGCACAGGCCTGTCGACGTCGGTCAGGAAGATCAACGTCACAGCAATCGAGGGCTCCGCGAAGACGGGGCGCATATTCTTTGGCGACGGGGGCTCCGAGGACGTCTACGAGCTCAACTACCAGCAGGAGGACAGGTGGTTTTCGAGCAAGTGCAGCAAGACCAACCACGTCTCGACAGCAGTCGGGCTCCCAGCGCTGCCATTCTACGGCGTCACCAAGCAGGTCGGGACGCAGCAGATGGTCATTGACGACACGCGAAATCTCCTCTACACACTCTCCACAAACGGCACCATCAAGGTCTACTACATGCGATCCCCAGCCACGCTAGAATGCGTCATCACGCGCACGCTCGCAAATATCCAGACCATGTGCAGTCACATTGTCCGGCAAGGCGCTGCGCTCGACAAGATGGCTCTCGTCAGCTTGAGTCCCATCACAGGCACCGAAGCTGACCACCTTTCTCTTATGGCGACCACATCCTCGGGATGCAGACTCTATCTGAGCACTACTTCTGGCGGATGGAGCAGCGACAACACAAGCGCACCCAATAGCATGCAGCTACGGCATATACGGTTCCCACCATACGACGGCCCAGCCACGCAACAAACCAACTCGACGCAAATACAGCCATACACGGGCGGCACACCGTTGGGACTCGACTCGAGAGCGCTGCGAGACACAAAGCACGGCAATCGATATGCGCCGGGGTCATTCTTCTCCTTCGTCCTCAAGGCTGAAAATGACGCCAACCAGACCCTTTTCATCACAGCTCCTCATTCTGGCCTGCTCAGTCAGCGCGAGACATCTGAGCCCCCACGCTACACCGAGACGGGATTGTCGCTGGAGCTCGTCGGCAGGATATTGGACATGGGCCAGGTTTCAGAGCCTTTTGCGGCCAGAAATGAGCCTCTGGGCTTTGGCAACGAGCTGTCCACGCAGTTTGACAAGCCACTTTCCGAGTTTGCAATCATCACATCATTTGGCATTGAGACTGTGCGAAGGAGGAGGCTGGTCGACATCTTTGCAGCAATCATCAAGTACGGCAACGGACAAGAGGGTGCTGAGAACGATATCCGCAAGCTTGCAAAGCAGTACGGTCTCGCCGAGACAGCTGCTACCGCTTTAGCTGTAGCGTGCGGGCAAGGATCGGACGTCGGTCCTGATTCTCGAATTGCTAAAGTCACAGATCCCGATGTTCTCGATTTTGCGCGTAGAGTGTTTATCGAATTTGGAGGGAAGGCGCATCTGACGGAGAGCGCGACAGTGGAGGGCCTTAGCGTGGAGAACGTCCGTCCTTCAGCCCGTCATGACGGTATCGCAATGTATGTCGCTCGACTTGTGCGCTCAATTTGGAACTCGCCTGTTATAACGGAGGTCCTTGGGCCCACTGGACCTGTCCTCACATCTGCACAACCGGTGGCCAAGCTGCAGGATATACAACGCGCGCTCCTGCAATTACAAGAATTCTTGGAGTCGAACAAGTCTTTCATTGACGGGTTGGCTGGACCGGAGGCGCTGGGTCGGGTGTCCTCGCGACAGGAAGAGGTTGAGCTTCAGGGCGAGAACCGCGCTCTGACCAGCCTGCTGCAGATAGTCAACAACATCGTCGAAGGCATTTCTTTCGTGCTCGTTCTGTTCGAGGAGCGACTGGAGGATATCCTGGCGCTATTGCCAAACCCAGAGTCACAAACAAGGGTCCGCCGCCTGACCTTCCAGGGACTGTTTTCAGCCAAAGAAGGCAAGGAGCTTGCGCGAGAGCTGGTCAAGGCAATTGTTAACCGCAACATTGCCAAGGGCTCCAACGTGGAAACGGTTGCAGAAGCCTTGAGAAGAAAGTGCGGCAGCTTCTGCAGCTCAGATGATGTTGTCATCTTCAAGGCTCAAGAGAACCTGAAGAAGGCAGCGGACGTGGGCGCGAATGCCGATCGTGGACGCATCTTGCTCAACGACAGCCTGAGGCTGTTCGAGCAAGTGGCCAAGAGCTTGAGCTTCGAGAACTTGACTACCACGGTCAACAGGTACATCGAGCTTGAGTTTTACGCTGGTAAGCACTATGGACATCGCATATATATCTGATTCCAGCTAATTGATCGCATAGGCGCCATTCGACTTGCTCTCAAGGTTGCTCAAGAGTGGGACCGAGGGAATAAGGCTCTTTCCTGGATAAGGGACAGAGACGATCCTAGCACTGACCCAAATGACGTGCGGAGACAATACTACGACGAGCGCGCTGCGTGCTACAACCTCGCTTTCAGAGTCATCGAAGCTGTCGATTTCGCCAACAACAACCAGGGCTTCGTTCCAGACGGCGTAGTCTCTCAAGTCACGCGTCGTAAGCACGAAGCGTACGAAGTCATCAACAGCTCTGACGACGAGGTCTTCCAAAACTACCTTTACGATTGGTACATGTCGAAGGGCTGGGCTGAGCGCCTGCTCGAGATCAACTCTCCTTTCGTGGTAGACTACCTGCGACAGAGCGCTGAAAAGGATCTTGCTCATGCTGATCTCCTTTGGCGCTACTATGCCCATTACAACGACTTCTTGAGCGCTGCTGAGACGCAATTTCAACTCGCAAATAGTTCGCTCAATTTGTCCCTAGAGAAGAGGATAGAGTACCTCTCGCGAGCAAAGGCAAACGCCTCGACACGCATGACTGGTTTCTCAGACACTGGAGTGCGCAACAGACAGTCGAGACAAGAGCTTCTGCGAAATATTAGCGACCACCTGGATGTTGCCAACATCCAAGATGATGTTTTGCAGAAGATCAAGGCCGACGAGCGCCTCATTGGCAAGCGGAGAGAAGAGGTCATCTCACGCCTCGATGGCGAGATTCAGCCTGTCGAACGAGTAAGCCATTCCTATCCATCCCATTCAGGATCAAATGCTAACACATCTCAGTTGTACAATGACTACGCCGATCAGGCTGGCTACTACGACATTTGTCTGCTCATTTACCATGCTGCCGACTACCGCAGCATTCCCGACATCCGCCACACATGGTCGAACCTCATCGAGCAAGTCCACCGCATCGCTCTCAAGGACCGCCAATCCGCGCCTTGGGAGTCGGTCGCCCTGAAAGTTGAGGACATTGGCCGTCGCGTCAATCTCAACGAGAACGTCTTCCCCGTAAACGTTGTCCTTCAACTCCTCCTACAGTACGATCTGGAATTCTATACGCACGACCCGCAGAACGTCACACAAACGCTTGCGCTAAACTCGAATCTGACCTGGCCGATCGACGTATTGGTCCGACTCAACGCGCCGTTTGAGAACCTAGTCGCAACATTGGAGTCGTTGTGGTACGCGCAGGAACATCCGTTTGCAGGCCGCAACCGCAAGCCGCTTGTCAAGTGGCTTGTGTACGTCGTGGAGCAGTGGAACGTAGTGAGCAGGCGGACGGGCGCGCACTTTGGCGGAGTAGAAAACGCGATTGGGCTGTCTGACCTGTTGAGAGTTGTACTCGGTAGCGATGTCCTAGGAAGAGAGGACAGGGAGTGGGCCGACCGTGCGAGAGACGTCAAAGCCACGGTTGACGAGGCTGCGCGATGAAAGTGGAGAGAGAGAGAGAGCATGTGATGATACATATGGGCTATTTTCTTGTTCGAATTGGGCACGCGCGTGTGTGAGTGTGTGTATGTATTTCTTCCCCCTCCCTTATCCTCAGCACGCGGCGTTTGTCTAGGGGTACAGGCGTCAAAAGCATCGGTCTTGTATGAATGAGTGAGTGAGTGTAGGGTAGGGTAGGGTAGTGTCGTGTCGCGTTTGGAACTATGTTGCAGTAGCGGGGAACGAACGGGGCGGGTGGTTTTTACATGTAGAATTTTCTCTTCTTGAATGCACAAAGAAAAAGAGAAATATTTAATGTTTTTTTTTTGGAAATCATCTATCTATGATGTGTTTGAGCGTGTTTTTTTTCCTTGTCTATTGGCATATTGTTTGTCTGTTGACGTTGCTTGCTAGAAACTAAAATGTGCACTTTGGACATTACCTTGATCCCGCTTATCCCCTTTGAGCTATCCATCTATCCACCTAATCCATATCAACTTCCCCCATCTCTCCCTTCTACACACACTTACACACTCACTGATCCACTCACTCACACACATACGTCAATGCCTCCTTCCTAATCGTACCCCCCCTTCTTTGACGAAACCCACCCACAAAAATGCCGATATGCATCCACTGCCGCTACCCCGTCAAAACACTCTACACCTCGTACTCCAAAGCCGACGACCGCGCGCTGGGCAAAGGCGTGCGCCTGACGCAGTGTCCGCGGTGCAAAGAGTTTGCAGATAAATACGTGGAGCATGATTTTGTGGTGTTGTTTATTGATTTGGTGTTGATTAAGCCGCAGGTGAGTTGTTCTCTTCAATTTTTTTGGTCTGTTGTGGGTGGTTGGTTGGTTGGTTAGTCGGTTGGATGGTTGGATGGTTTGAATTGAGGGCTAATGTGATGTGATTTTCTCTGTGGATGTGTAGGTGTACAGGCATTTACTGTTTAATCGGTTGGGGGGGGATGACGGCAAGTTTGATGTAAGTTTCCTCTCAATCCATCTATCCATCCGCCTTATCCTTTCTATTGTAAAAAAAGGAACTATGAAAAAAAGAGAGACAAGAAGAGAAGAGATGAGACTGTTAAAAAAAAGGTCAAAGAAAAAAAGACATGCTAACCACCATTTCCAACAACCCAGCGATCCATTCTCCGTCTAGGAATCCTCCTCCTCCTCTTCGACGTCTACCTAACATGGGCCCGCATCGAGAAACTCGCTTTGCCCCCAACAACTTCATCACCATCATCATCATCACCCCTCCTCCCCCTAACAAACGCCTCCCTCCTCCAAGCCCAACCCCTCATCCTCCAATACCTCTTTTTCCTCCTCCTCGTCTCCCTCAGCACACTAGCCTTCCACCTCCCCATCCGCCTGCTGTGCTCCCTGCCCCCGCGCTCAACCCCCTCCTTCATCCGCTCCCTGCTACCCTACTATCCGCATCCGACGCCGCTCTCTACCGCGCTGCTCGTCTCGTCGTGCACAAAGCTATTTCCCATTGTGCTCATCATATGGGAGTATGATTTGCCGAGTAGTGCTACGGCGGTGAGTTGGGCGGTTATTGTGAATAATGTTGCGGCGGTGGAGATTCTTATGGATTGTGGGTATGTGAGGGCGGGGGGGTTGGTGGCGGTCGGGGCGGGGTGTAGGTGGGTTGTTGGAGAGGTGGTGTTGAGGGCAGCGGGGTTGGGGACGGGGTGGGAGGGAGGAGGCGTGCTGGATGAGATGAGGAGGGGGTGGGTTGAAGGATGGTAGATTGTTTTAGGAGGGGATTTGGGTTCACGGGGATGTTGTTGTTGTACTACTCGGTGATGGCGATGATGAGGATAATGAGAATGATGATGATAAAGAAGAGCGTGTCATGTCCAGTTTGGTATTTGTACAATCCTACGATCCCCTGTGAAATATAAAAACGCCCAGCCAGATATACAATGCGCTCAAACTTCAAACATGCAGCCTACATTAACCCCCCAATCCTCGCATCTATCTCCTTTCGTCACTCAGGGCGTAGACTCTTGGTGTGGACCAATGGTACCGTTCGTCCAGCCGCATGAGTTCTTCGATGCCTCCACCGCTCCTCTTGATAATTTCCATCTTCTCTTTGGTATTGCTTGGCCATCTACAGACAGACAAGTCTAGCGCCCCTGATTCAGATCCGGACGCAATTCACCCCGTATGGGCGAGATGAGCGGGTGCAGTTGCGCAAGGAAGGTAATCGCCCACATAATGTACATTGCCGCAGCGGAGAGGACAAGTGTGGATCGCCAGACGCTGTAGAGATGTGTTAGCCTTTTGCCTGCCTAATGCACCTGTACGCCCTCGATATGCCTTGTTGCATTGATGGTAAGGGAATGCCTTTCCATACGCGTAGATACATGTATCTTGTAGTATGACGAGAGAAAGATCTTGGTAGGATGCGCCGCGTGTGTTTGGATTGATGTGATTGCTTCATGTCTAAGACGGAGAGGAAATAAGTAGACGTACGTCTGGTTCTCGCCCTTGGGCGCAAGGAACCACGCGCCGAGGCAGAATGCGACGACTACCACGAGGCCAATGAATGGCGCATATCTGGCGTTGTCAGCTTCTTCCTCGTTGTATTGAAGCTATGTTGCGCCGTCTCACCCGTTCGCCATTGTGTTTTGGAGCTACGAGAGCGCTGGTGAGGGGTGTAAAGAGGCGATGGCGGTTCACACAGTTTATCGTAAACAATCTTCGCGTTTGGGACGACTACAGAGATTTTGGAGGTGCTGTTGTTTGACGAAGTATCCGGCCTGAGCTCTCGCTCGACGTTCGCGATGACGCCGCCTGGTTCGCGACTGCTTGCTTGGCGCTGGTAGGTACACTTGACCGGTGGTCCGTGCGGTCCGTCTTTGGCACCCTTCACATGCTTCACACGCAACTCCTGGCTCGTCATGTGAAATTTACGTTTGCGCTTCCTGTGGATTCCTCCCCACAGGCATGGTCTCATTGGAAGTCTGGAGCCGGAGACCTATTTCTTCGGACTTCGCCTGCTGCCTTGACTACAAGCTTTGTATACATGAGCCGCAAACACGTTTGCCTTAATACACTACAACAAGGCCCCCGACTGCGGATTTTGCCACATAGCTAAAGCGAGTCCCTTGACTTGCTACCCCGCCTTCTATCTAATATGTAATATATATCTCTGCTCCCAAGCTCCCCTTCTCCAAACACTCTTCACATTCTCTTGAGCGAGATGCACATGTACTCAACTCGACGCACCTATCAACGCCCTTGCCTACCCACCACTGATTCGGTATAATACTAAAAAATGTTAAGAGATGGAAATAGAGATCTTTGGAGCTCGTTGGCTGCCTCGGATTCTCAATATGTTGATCACTCCTGATCTGCGGAGCGGATGAGTGACTCTACCTTGTATCCTCAAATCCTCTAGACTCTTTGGATCGCAAGTGTGTTGAGCGTCTAACTATGCTGAGGCAACATGTCGGAGTTGTCAAGAAGGATTTCAGATATAGCAATGCTTGATGGTTAACAACCTGCATTTTCAGCCTTACACTCGCTAATAGGCTAGGTCTACACCGCCAGCCTGATCTTTCGACCTGCCTTTAGCCCTTGTTGAACACTCTATCTTATCGGCTGTTGTTCAGCAGCACTACAACAGTACTAATTCCTAGGCCAGCCCTTACATGCAACTACTGCACGTTATCACAGCTTTGCGATAATATCTAGGTCGTGTTACTGGACCTGCCAACCAAACACATAAATTGCTGCTACTGGCTTGGAGAAATAGAACCGAACCGAATGAAGCTTCCTCCTCGAGCCTTACAGCTAGACCATCCTCTCAGACGCCTCAAAATACGGCTGTACCCACACCGCTATTCGTAATTGATAGGATGAGATTCAAGAGGTTCGTTTGTAGACGTGGCTTTAGCATTCCTTTCAGCTTGTCCACGTCATAAATGCGCCATGCAACTGAAACCGAACGAAATTCGCTTCCGCGTTTGCCTGCGAAGTTCTGCGCGTTGGTAGACTGAGCGGTTACGATCAACTCATCGGTAATAAGTACGGTTGTACAAATTCGAGTGAAGGCAGATTGCGACACATGCCAAAGTGCTTGGATAGTAGAGGCCAAGTCGGGAGTGCACGGAAACCTAATTGCAGTTACGATGAAACTAACTCCTTACTTAAACGAGACCCCACGAAGAGAGTCATCGCTCTCGGAATGGTTGCCTTGTTTTTTTTATCGTTTTGAACCTTGCGAGGCCAATCTGGCTGGCACGTAGCATGTCACAGGACCTTCCTCTTTCGTAGCCCAAAGCGCCTCATTTTTGTTCTTTGTACTTCGCCGTAAACTACGGTAAATACGAACGAGGTGTGGTCGGGTACATACTCTATCATTGTAACGTGGAAACATAATAACCGCTGGTGAGAGGTGAAGTGGAACAACTAGGGTAGTATGTGAGTGAATTTACTTGTATAAACGTTTCACCAAAAGCCGGAGATCGCATAGGAAGCTGCAAAACACCAACATCTAAACCTCTGACGCTATATATGGTCTGAGACGGGAGGCTGCTCTTTGGTTGTCCAAATGCAAGGATAGCTGCAAGACTAGGCGTGCATTCGCTACCTAATATTTACAAGCATATAAAGTGAGAATCCCCGCCGGCATTGATGTCGGATACTCAGTTCATACTTCCACCGTCAGCAGGAAAATCGAATACCGACAATTTTTGATGATACACTTTTTTTGCACTAATTCATTGTCAGTTTTAGCAGGTCTCCCATCCACATGGACGACGACTTTGAAGACTTCGTTCTTGTAGAGAGTGGACATTCGGTGAAACCCATATCATTCGGAAGTGGTGGTCCGTCCCTTCCAGAAGATAAAAATATATGCAATACAAAAGACACGCAAGCTACTGCGCCCGGCACCCCAACCTTTCCGAAACTCCGTGACGACCATTTTTGCAAAGACTGTGGCAAACAACAAGCGGAGTTGAAAATTAGCCGTGTAATGACTCAAAAGAAAGTCGATCAAGAAATACTTCATGAAAAAATGCAGTCTCCCAACGGACACGAATTGAGGACGGAGCAGACTCGGAACGAGATGGATCCTCTAGGCATGGACAACCTTCCTTATAGAGGGTATCGTAACTCTCGAGCATCAGGATATGCTGCTCCACCACCACCTGTGCATTGCCATCATCTAGTTTTTCCCAAAGAAAATACTAATCGTTCTACAGTCTCCTCCTCCTCCTCCTCCTCCTCCACCGCCACCACCGCCACCACCACCATCGCCGCCGGGTCTACCTTACCATTTTAATTACTACGGAGAAGCTCCTCCGCCTCCTCCTCCACCGCCGGTAAGTTTCGGATTGTCATGAGCTCACAGCCCTTCTAACCAATGAAAGCCGCCGCCACCGCCTCCTCCGCCACCGCCTCCGCCTGGAATTTTCTATAGTTCTACGAACACAGTGGTACGCTTTAACGATGAATATTCAACTCCTGGTGCATTCATTCCCGTTCGCTACTCAAATGACTATGGGCTACAATGCAGTCGTATAGTTCGCATCCAGCCTTTCAAACGCAATGTTTTCTTGACTCTTCATAACGCTGGCCTCGCCGATTTCAACCAGTTCGGGTGGTTGTTACAATACGGTAGTACAGAGTTTTGGTACGAAAAACCGATCCCGTCGCAGATGCAGCCGTTCTACACCGTTCAACAGCAAGGCTGTGATCGTCCAGAGTTGACCCCGTTGTCGAACCCAAGGCCAATCGGATTTGATGTGCCACGGGTGTGGGCATCCGCTGCACTTACGTCTCCACCGGATATCGAGAACTTAACGAGTGTACGTCACATTGGTGAAAGTTCCATTTCATGCGGGCAGTGCAAAGATTGCAGATCTACAGAACTCGAGAATACACCACTTGTGTACGTTCTGATACTTGCTTCCTGTCAAGCGAGAGATCCCTTGGTCAACACTGCGCACTTCAACGGTAAAGAAATCTACAAGCTCATCAAATGTGGAAGCCGTGAGGCTGCAGTCGCAGAAGCTTTCTATTCAGCTGGATTCAACGGATGGAGTGTTGTTTTTAGCTGCGTATTCAAATCACATAAAGACAACTTCTCTACAACTGGCGTCACCAAGAGAGTGAATGGATTATGGGGACTTACGGAGCCTGCGGAGCACGAGAGCGATGTCGTCAGAGTCTTTTACTGACAAAAACACCCCAATTTCTTTAAAAAAAAAAACTGAAAACTAAAAAAAAACTCCAGAGTCATTGCGAAGGCTAGTTCGGCGGCTTGGTTCATCTTCTCGGCATGGTGCTTCCATCCTTCCGCTTCAACAGCCGACAACAAACCAATGCCAGCGTCTTCGATCCGTACAGAAACACTCTGACTGCTGTATCTCCCGATTCGTACAACGCTGGCTCCTATCTGCATCAACCCGTCACTCACCGCCTGCCAGTTGGCGAGAACGAACAAAGTCAACATGCAGATCGATGGGCACACCAACGCTGTAGAAAGCCGACGCTTGTAACAACACCCCGCCCCCGATTCTCTTTTCGTATCTCGGTTACTTTTCCCCAATTGTTTTCTTTCAATGTTGTACTTCTTATCACTGATTTTGTGTCGCTGTACGCGGAATTCGATTTATCCAATGAGCAAGCACCACGACGTCATTCACTGCGATTCGCCGTATCGTTTTTCGCGCCTTGCTTGGAATTTCCGTACTACCGTTCATATTTTCAATGTTTCAATAGGTCATGGGTCTGCTTTTATGGCGTTTAGGTTGCGCATACGTTGGGATCGGCGTTGATGGCGTCGTGCAATGCCAGCACAGGGCGTTGAGATATCGTATTGTGGTGTTTTTGACGTCATGTTTCATTGGTTTTGCTGGGAAAACGTTAGGCTGGGTGGTGGCTTGTCTTTTTACCTTGGTTGTGGGAGTTTTTAGCGCATGTGTAGTCTTTTTGGGATCGCTGTTCACATTCATGTTTTTTATGCGGTGGGATGGTACGTGGCGTTGCATTGCAGGTGATACGGCGTACTGTGTACCATACGTGTATTGATAAGAGAGACCATAGATGCATTCATGATATCATTGAGTTATACTTTTGATGAGTGGGAATTCGGAAGTAGCTAGTCTATGTTGATTTTCTTCCATTCTTCGATCGTCTCAAAAAGGTCAATCAGACATGTAGTCTTTGGCGACTACTTTTTCAATATAACACTCCCTATTTGGGTAAACATCCGAGGAAAACGAAAGAGCTTACTGAAATAAAACCATAAAGATTGAAAAGACTGAAAAACAAAAATGCTCGGAGCATTACCGTCTTAGTCTCCATTTTCTGGTCAAAGCACTACATTACTTCAAAGCACTCCGTTTGATGTATTGAAAAAATGACAAGTAGCGCCCAAGAAACAGAAAACAAGGGAGGAGAGACTATCCCTGGTGTGTTCAGCCATTTGGAAAGTTGAGAAAAATACATGTGCAGAAGCAGACAAGGCACTATATAGATGAGCTTTTGCAAAACGTGCTCTCCAGTTTTTTTGTCACCCAAAAAGATTTCACACATCAACTTTGTGTGTGGGGGATTGAGAAATTTTCTGATTAAAAATTAAAAGATGACGTCTTGAAATCTCATTATGCTTTTAGAACTGACAATCCTCAACCCAGCTCATGATATGTTCGCGATCTTGCTTTTGGTAGAATTCTTAGCCAGACATGTAGCGTCTAAGATCAAGTTATATGTTCGACGACGAGAAGTTATTCCTTGGTTTTGATTGTACGGCGAGAGTTCAGGTAACAAGCTCACAGAGTTAAAACGGCTTAAGCATTTCTACTTGACGTTGAAATGTCGTTTAACATGGCCTTTTGTTTAGTTATATTTAAGAAAAATCGTTGCACTTGATCTTTGGTGTAGTTCGTGATGTCAAAGGAGTGATATGTCATGATTTCAGCTCATTCCTCAGGATAGTAAAGCCGTAATTTTCGTCTGATACAGTCAGAGAACACAAAGACGCAAAAGAATCAGAGTCTAAGACGTGAAAGACGGAGTTTTGTTTTTCTTTTCAAGCATGGAGCCCTCCCTGGTTGGAGGCTTTTGATTAAAAAAATCGAATTCAACAGATGATAGTAGAGAGAACAAAAGCATCAAATCTGCTTTTGTAATCCTTTTATCAGAAATCTCTCTCATGTATCGAGTTTTGTCTTTTTGAGAAAATACGTCACGGCAGTATTGACGCCTGAAGTGAAGAAAACCAATTACCCATGTATCCATGTCGTCTATACTTTTGGATATGAGCATTTTCTCGATATAATTGTTCTGAGTCATGTAAATTTTGACACCCACTTTGTAAGAAAGGAACGGCTAGACTCAATGATTTGATCTGTTGTAAAGATGAAAGTTTCATAGCCCATATGCTTGATTTTCGTGCTTCTCTAAATACGTTCGAAATATTCGGTTACTCGGATAGTTCTGGTGTTTTCAACCTTCACCTACCACCTTGGTGGTGGGGTATTATGATTTGACGGAATAGGATAGAAGCAAGAGTAACAGCTCATGACCAGGAAGAACAGCTTTTTCAAAATGAGTATAAAGGATTCGGAAATCACCCCATGGAAATCTGTGAGTCAACAAAAAGGCCAACCTTCATGCTGCTGTGGCCAGAACGTTTTATCTTGTTGGCTGACAAAATCACTCATGATTTTTTTGATGATGCTTTTTGAGAAATTTGAGATACAGATAAGCTGTTAACTGACCGAAGCTAAGCAGAAATGTCGTTGACACTAGTTGTCGTACAGAAAATTTCAAGATAAGTGTTACAACTGAGATTTTGAAAAGATGCATGTTTGAAGATAAAACACATGATCACTCAATCATGGAACTTTCGCATTGCAGTAAAAGTGTTAAAGATTGTAAAGCTTAAGATTCAACATTGGGCACTGGTATTTATAGAGAAAAGAATGCGTGAAAGCATGTAATTTTAAATATTTCTATCCTCTTCTCAAAACATGGTGTACTTTGAGGCCCTATATTTAATACCTCTCAACCTTAACCGTATTTCAAGATCTAGCGCGCCAACCACCATTACACTGATCCTTATCCTCTTTTCTCTCCATTCCCCTAGATTAAACCTCGCCTTCTCTCGAGTTTTCTAAAGATACTCCTCGTCAGTAGTCAAGATTGTCTCCCCCTCAATCGCTATAACTTTCTTCCAAGTAATTTAAACGTCCTCTTAACCTCAACCCCTTCCTTTGTTCGCTGTAATTGCTGCGGCAGGCTACCCTTTTAAACTCTTCCTCTTTTTCTTCGCTTTTCGCAGCGCTCAATTGTTTTGCGTAGTATTTGTAATGAATAAAAAAAAGATCATCAGAAAAGTCTAAGAAGCCATGGAAATCGACTGTAAATACTTCCCTAAACGACTTATTCTTCTTTTCAATCATCGTCCTCTCCGTTCGTTCGGTAATGATTACTGACATGGGATTCACTTTTCTGTATATGAATTAATGCTCAGCGCAATGTAGTTTTGACAGTAGGAAACTATCAAGTAAAAGCAAGACGACTGTCGCAGCAGGTACAACGTAAGGACTCGTAGTACCTCCTATATAGGTAACAAAGCACCTTAAGTGTCAAAATGCTAGCTTGGAGCAAAGAGGACGTAAAAAATAGTCTGTAGAAACGAAGAATACAATGCATAAGAGACAGCAAGTACGGAAGAGTCATCACAAGAGAAGATTGGACAAAACTGTTTTCATGAATCGTGTCTTATTTCATTAAACAGGTCACTGGTGCTTGCCAGTACCGGAAATTTGTAAACGCTTATCAGATGTAGCTAATACCAAAGCTACTTTTCCACCGTGGATATCTTATCATAATTCGCTCGAAACTTGAAACTCGAAACTCGAAACTCGAAGAGCCTCTAATAACTTTCCTGACTTGAAATGGTCTTTACAACGAAGAGTTGGTCTGGACCTTCTGGACGACAGAGACGAGGCTCTTGTACAGAGGGTGGTCCTTCTCGATACCGTTGACCTTGGTGACAACATCCTCAGCGGAGTTTTCCTTGACAATCTTGGCGAGTTCAAAGGACTCATCATCATCCTCAACGTTCTGGAAACGGTAGGCTTGCTCGATAGATCCGAGAAGAGCATCATATTTCTCGCCACGCTCAGCGAGTTGGGCAGCAGGGCCGATGAAGCGCTCTTTTCGGGAGAGCTTACGGAGAGGAGCACGACCGACACGCTCAACGTTATCCTTGAGCTCTGGGTTGGAGATACGTGCAATAATAGAATTCACGTAGTCGTCCTGCTCTTTGGCAGAGATGCCGTGCTTCTTGACGATCAACCGAGCAGTGTCCTTGACAGCGTCGCGAACAACATCGTGGAGCTTTTTGTCTTGAAGAACTTCGTGAACGTATGCAATCTTCTTCTGGTACCCATAGTAGGCAGCAGTTGCATGTGAAGTGTTGACGGTGAAGAGCTTGCGCTCAATGTAAGGCTCGAGGTCATCGACATAGTGGACACCTTCGATCGCAGGCTTCTTGCCTCCATTCTCGAATGGCTTCTGCTCAACACACCACTCGAAGAACTTCTCGATTGTAACATTCAAGCCAGCGTTGGCCTCTTGTTGTGGCACAATTCGGTCAATAGCCGAGTTAGCAAAGCGGGCCTTCTTGTCGATGTTGGTCTTGGTTTCTTCGCTCAGCTTGCTCTCGATAAAGCCTCTCCATGTGGTTGTGGCGTTGATGGCGTTTTCGCAGGCAATGACGGCAATGGGGTAGTCAAGGGTACGGGCCTCAATAGCTTTGGCAACCGGCTCGGCGACGAACTTGAGAATATTGGGACCGACAGCGCAGGTTACCACATCAGCAGAGGCAATCTCTTGAATGACCTTCTCCATCTCGTGCTTCGAGTTGATGGCACGGTAGTGATCAATGGTGAATGTACGCTCTCCATCCTCACCAATCTCGGTGACTGTGTATGAGGGAGTCTTTTGAAGCTGTTCAATGATGGAGTCCATGACATCGACGAACACAACCTCGTAGCCAGAGTTGTGTAGAAATTCGGCGACGAAGCCACGGCCGATGTTGCCGCCGCCAAAGTGAACTGCTTTCTTGTCGTAGGACATGGTGACGTTTGTGTAGTAGGTGTGGAATATGTGGAATGGGTAAAGTGTAATCTGAGAGTAGAAGGTCAGGATTTGAACGTGGATTACGTATGTGAGGTAAGGTTGAGCAAGAGGAAGAGGAAGAGAGCAGACGATTGACGAGAGGAGAAGCCGTTGTTATTGTTGATAAAGAGCTAGTGGGGTATTTATTGACAGAGGGCAGGAGCTATGACCAGCGCCCGGAAGTGAGAGGGGTAAGGGCGCAGCGCAAAGTGCACAGTATGTACGTACCAGACAGAAGCTTCTGTGGATAAAGCGGTGTGCAGTGGATGCGGTTGGGAAGTGAAGAAGAAAGTTCAAAGTGAGGGCGAGTAACGGTTTATGTTGCGGGCACGGTGCTCAGCTGCGAGATGGCGCATTGCGCCCCTCCAAGCAAAACGGTGACGTTTAAGTGGAGCACCCAATTGGGTGCGGGGCATCAGTGAGGCAGTAACGGAGGGTCTATTTGACAAGGCGTGCGAAAAGCAATAGGATGTGAGACGCGGGGGTGCCGCAGAGTTAGTTCCACGTCTTGTGCAAAAGTCTCCGACCGTCTTTCCGAACAAGCAAAAGCAAAAGTATATTAATGCCGCATCATCGGTGCCTAATACTGCACACGGCCGTGGATATCATCAGGCTACTTGTCGCGTTCTAATATACACAAGCAACCCCAAGTAGTATTTATCGTCAAAATTCACATGC
This sequence comes from Mycocentrospora acerina, assembly GCA_022701365.1. Lineage (NCBI taxonomy): Eukaryota > Fungi > Ascomycota > Dothideomycetes > Pleosporales > Mycocentrospora > Mycocentrospora acerina. The sequence continues at coordinate 170,095 of JAKUHH010000234.1, read as the reverse complement.
TGGTGAGCCTAGCTACGTCATCGAGTGAACAATGGTTTACTCCCGTTCCCGCGATTAGCCCACGCCAAGTCGGCCGGCCAGAATTTTCAGCAGGGGTACCCTCGTGGCCTAATCGTAGGAACATTTCCTGTTCGAGGGGTTCGTCATCGATCATGGAATCGAATCCCTGCGAATGAGACAATCCTTCAAGCATGGATAGCTGTCTGGACGTGGGGATATACTGCAATCATCCGGTGGTACAGGTCGGGATGCTCGCGCATCAAGACCTCAGGATCCCAGGCCATTGCGACAAAGATTGTGTCGATACCGCTGCTCAATGGAGTGGTGAAGATGTTGCAGATCTGCAGACCGATGAGGAACGCGAATGCAACCACTACAGGTGTGTAATCTCCGTTCGAGTTGTACGCTGGCGAGGTGAAGATGAGGTACAGGTATGCAAGAAGCGCGCATGCGTAAGCGATGAAGGTTGCGCCCATCGAAAGTACTGGGCCAATAAGACACTCGTTCACGAGTGCATCAATACCGCGATCCTTGATCATTCTGCGTATAGTAAGCATTTAAAACAGGAAATAATAAGCTACCAGCGATTCGAGATGTATCACTTACTTCCAGGTATCCTTGGCAGCCGCGATATAGGACTTTCCGTACAAAGCGATGTAACTGAAGGCATAGCGATTCAAAAACTCCACCGCCCATTCCAAAATTCCAATGAAGCATCCGAGGACGCAAAAGAGTATGGAGCCAATAATGTTGCCGTCACCAGCTGCGCTGCGCTGAGCGGCCGAGCAGAGCTGTCGCAAAAACTGGATGATGGCTACGAGCAAACTCCCAAGACTGATACTTCCGAAGCTGTATGTGACAGCTCGTTTGAACGCGCCGCGGGTTGCACCTTTGGGCAGCTGGGTGGGAGAAACTAGCAGGAACAGAGCGATCAGCACAATGCCGTGGAGTCTTACAATAGCTTTGCTCTGCAAAGTGGCCTACTTACAGTACCATGAACCGTACACACCAGAAATGGTTGTGTGAATGGTATTCTTGAGCCACCTACACGTTGGTCAGCAAGATACCATGGAGGAGACAGCCAGGAAACGTACTCGGACATCCAGTACATAGCAAAAGTGACAAAGGCGATCAATCCAATAACCTTGGCGTTACTACAAGTTCCGACGCCGTTTTTACAAGCCGGATTATTCACACTCGGGCTGTACTGAACATATATTGACACAAGTGTCACCGAGTACCACGCCCCAAGCGCTGCTGCCAGTACCCCACCAACAAACGACACCATATAGGTGTGTCCGTAGGTCTTCGAGACATCAATAGCCGTCTGCAGCATGAGAACGCTGAAGGGAATACGAGGGATCCAAGATATGAAGCAGACAACGTAGAAGACACTGAAGATCAGGAAGACAATACCACCGGACCAGTACTTGCGTGAGAGCATGTAGATGGCTGTCGCAAACCCGAACAAGATGTTCAAGATGCCTGTAATCCAAATGAATTGCTTGGTAAAGGTGCGCGCCGTCCACACGTATGCAAAGCTGAACAACGTAGCCATGCCGAGAACGAAAGCGAAGAGGATAACGGTGTTAGAGTCGAGACCGAAATCATTCTTGGAACCGTAAATGCCGCCGTTGAACTTGATATGCTTAGCTGTAGATGTTTAGTGACTGCATGCGATTGAGTGTGCGTGAGAATACGTACAGTATCCGGATATCGCGATTCCAGAAACCGCGGTATATCCTAGAAAGACGGCAATGAAGAGCAGTCCTGCCCACAAATCATTGAACTTTGGCTTTGCGATTTTGAATGTCTGGTCGAAACTCGGCTTCTCGCCGTAGTTTTGTTGTGCATAGCCATCCTGCTGCGGCGGGGGAGGTCCTTGGGGAGGCGCGTAATTCTGGTTGTATTGCGCAGGTTGTTGTTGGAACGTAGGAGGGGGATACTGCTGTTGTCGCGCGTCGTTGTTATAGTAATTCGCTGCCTCGCCCTGTTGTGCCATTTTGCGGCGAGATTTCCGTGGACAACTCGAAGACGGGGCTAAGATGGAGAGGAAGGGGATTTACATTGATAAAACTCGAGCTCATGGCATGTTATTACAGCTAGTGCCATCAGTTGCGACGGAACTGTTTGCAATTCGATAGGAATGCCCGCCAACCAGCCACACTGGTGGCTGCTGGTGCGTCATCACAGACCATTTGGTGCTCCGTGTCAGATCTGTCTAGGCCCGAAAGAATGAGATCATCTCCCCTAGACAAGAGCTTATTTGCTGCAGGAAAGAGCTTGACGCTGTCTACAGGGCCAGTCTCTACATGATTTGCATTCGTCGCCCGTGTTCATTTTGCAATTGTAGGCTCTGAGCACGTGTCGGGTTAGGCGGCTGGATTTTGATTTTGATGTACACGCTCCAATTCAAAGCTGTTCCTGATTTGCTTCATGCTTATGTCCGTCGTCGCCCAGACGTTTCTTGTTCCGGCTTCCCGACTTGGACGGATATTCGCGAGAGGCGGCCGTTCTGTGCCTTGGGCCGAATCGGCGCTGCGTGTGCCTAGATTTGGTCTTCGAGTCAAGCGACGAAGGAAGCCTGGCCACACAGAGCAACTGGCTTGGAGAAGGAAAAGTGGCTATACATCCATGTAGAGAGCGATCACTTACATGACAAGTCATGGGTGATGGATTCGGCATGAATAGCGTCGATGCGCGTGAAACGTCGTCCATCTCTATCAGTCCTCTTCAATTGCACATTCCGAGTCATTCATTCAGCCTTCGTCTTCGCACGCTCTTTCTTGTGCGCCCAGACATAAAAGAAGGGATATACCGTTTCTGGAAGCAGCGTGATGATCATCCCACCAATACTCCACCAATTGCCAACATACGCCCAGTTCGTCGGCGCATTGAGATATCTCCAGATGAACACCAGAAACGCTGTGATGCATCCCAGATATCGTGTTATCCTGTTGTTTCCAGTCAGCAAATATTCATGAATCTGTTTCAGGAAAAAAAAAAGAGGGCTCAAAGAAAACATGAACGGAAAAAAGCAACGAGAAGGATCCTCCTACCAAATCTCCAAACTCTGCCCCTTGGTATCTCCTCTCTTAACCAAGTACCAAATCTGCCCCCATCCGATAGGCAACTCAAGATACAACCCTGTAAAATACGCTGTAACCTGCTCCCTCTCATCCGGCCACACCTGTCCACACGCCCATAGAAACACAATCCCTAATGCAGTCTGCCACACCAACGTCGCCACCATTCTTCTCCTCTGCCCCGGCTGATACGCAGTCCTCAGCGCTACCGTCACAAAGCTCACGTCGAACAGAAACCACACGAAGAAGCAAGCCCGCTGGAATGTCGTAGTTGTACACACGTATGCGTAATACAGTTCGTAAGCCATAGTCCCGGACAGGAATTGCACAGTCCCTGCAAGGAAGCGGTCCGAGTAGGTCCGGATCATGTAGAAGAGGTAACATAGTGTGTAGAGGACGCCGCAAGATATGATCAAGAAGTCAGTAATGAAGAAGTATGATTCTGGGGGTTTAAGAGCAAGGTCGGTAGACTGGGGAATCAAATGGTAGGATTCAAAGTCGCGGGCTAGCTGGAAAGGCATGATGGAGGCCGTGGTTCTCGTCAAGAGGAAGGAAAGAGCAGGAAGTAAGATAAATCACTAAAAGTGCTAGGACACTGGTCATATGGCGATTTCAAAGCTCGCATCAAAGTCAAACTCCGAGACTTGACGGACAAGTAGTGGGACCGTAAGAGCAAATGCTACCCGCCAAGCATCCGACGATTCCGGTCAAGATGGTCTCATTCTTGTGATTGGCAAATTTTGGTTTAATGGTTGCACTGCCTGTCAGCACATACGCAAGGCTTTACTTCGGTTATTGTCGCTTCGTCCGATACTTCCACAGCAATGTTGATATACATTTAAATGAGTATCATAAGGTGAACTGAACACGCCAGGTGCTAGCTCCATTCTACAACAGTAGGGGTTATGCTCTGTTAAACCCGGACGAAAGTATCTCAGATCTTACACAATGAATTTTGTCAGGGTATGACGTGTGTTGTCATGCTATCGTGAAGGATGGTGGGGTTAAGTGGCTATGCAAACGGAGTACCAAATCAGGAGCTAAGCCAACTTTAGCCTAGCCTTTTCGTCTGTTTGTCAATCTAGCTGTTTGTTATTATGTAAAGATAGGTGTTTACACTGAATTTTTCACTCAGTCTGCTCTATTTGTTCATGTAGACATGATTCTGTGCTGAAATTTTCCTCGTAACCTTGTATGGCACCCGCTGTCCATCTGATCATCTCGCAGCTTGTACGGCACATCATGAATCGTCAGATGGATCTTATCCTCAGAAGGCGAAATGGAACAATTTGTAAGATATTTTATACAGGTTGCTTGAGATAAGGTGTCCGAGGCTCAATTTCAGGGGTGAGTTGAGAATTTACCAGGAGACTATTTAGAAAATTCAAGCTGCAAAGAATGACAATGAGATCGATGCTTGGCGATGAAGCGGACGAAGACAGTCTGTTTGATAGTATACAATTTAGGAAGTGGGAAAATAGTACGGCCTGATGTCTGGATATCTTCCGCAACCTAGGTCGGGTCGATGTGTATATTATCATCAAGGTCAAGCAAGCGGAATTCATAAGATCTCAGGATTAGTTGACAGTACCAGTTGATAATCCAGTAGAGCTTCAGGTATGATAGACATAGTTTATGGCAGTGATGTCAATTGAAAGCTCTCATGGTAGTATATATCTTGAAACCCCCTTTGCGCAAACTCTAGACATGCGTATTCTTATTAGTTCTGCCCATTCTTATTGGCTCCGACCTTTCTATTGGATCGGCAGCTTCAAATGGTTCTGATATGTTGATATTATTGCAGCACAATTCACAGCTAAGATCAGAGGTTATTGTTTTAACCTCCTTTGCTGTGGGCCGTTTTTCAGGAGACGCGTCTAACATGCTGCACAAAAGACTTGGGATTTCATCCATGCTAGGGTGATATACCGCGGTGTCGAGCCCTGTATTCTTCATGTCTTGGTATGAATCGTGACACCATTTTCGAACAGCGTCGATGTTAGAATGATATGAGTTGTCGGATCCTCTTTGGCGGACTTGCAGTAATCTCTCTCGTTGGTAACAATTAGGAGTAGACATAATCACTGCAAAGATCTCCATATATACGCAGCCGAGAGAGAAGATATCCGCGGGAAATCCCCTTTTATCTTGTGATACTACTTCCGGAGCGGCAAAGGTCCTTGTGAATGGTGTAGGGGAGTCAGTCTCGGACTCTGCGGCTGATTTGTATGCTCGTGCTATCCCAAAGTCCGCAATATAAATATGGTACCCTGCGTGATTGTTTTCGCGTACTAGTATGTTCTTTGGTTTGATGTCCATGTGTTTAATATTGTTTTCGTGAATGTAATGGAGTGCATTGGAAATACAGCCGAGAACTTGTAGTAGGTGCATCAAAAATGTGGAATGGAAACCGTAATACATACTCATCTCCTCTTTCTCATCTAAGAACTCTTCAAGGTTCCACTCGGCTACTGGGTAAAGTAGGATGCAGAGAGTTTTCTTGAACGTGTATGTGCCAACCAATCGGATAATATGAGGATGCTGAAGTCGTTGCAAGTGTTCGACCTCGATTATGGCATCTTCTTTCTTCAGTCGTCGATTACATTTTATGACCTTACGTGCAAGTCTTATTCGACGACATCTGACGCTCCCAACAATTGCTGTTGCGCTATGCCCAAGATTCTTCTCAAACTTGAGTGGTATGCTTGCTTCTTCTTCTAGATCATCATATTCAATATGCTGGCCTCGTCCTGACCAGTCCAACTCGTCTTTCGAGTCAAGTAGAATGCCGCGACGAGATAAGTGATTGAGCCAATCGCTACTAAAAACCTCCATAGGTACATTATCATTTTCCGATCGAAAGCGTTTGCGGACGGATAATCTCGAACTCGGGCCTGGAAATCTCGGTGCTTCCGTATAGCTGGCAAACGTGGACCGAGCCGAGTGAAAAGTTCGTGGACTAGAAGGCGTGTGTCCGTTCTTGGAGAAGATATTGATTGGGCTGCCAGGATGGCTTTTTGGAGTAAAGAAGTGGATAGAGTTTGTCAAAACTCGCACACCTTGCATTCCAAGGACATCGCCGACATACTGATTGTCTTCAATTCGATTTTGGGAATGATAAGCATCTTCCACCTCTTCGTCATCGTCGTCTACTTCTTCATCAACCATGTGTTCTTTTACATGCGTATCAAAACCATCATTTTCTATACTTCTAACATTCGTGTGCATGTAATACCGCGGTGCATCATGCTCTTGATTATCATTCAAGGTAAAGGTCACCCCAAACCCTGGGCTGCATTCTAGATAATTGGGTAGGTGTTGTCCCTCCATCTGGCGAGTAATTAACAAGACTAACTCAGATCCAAGTAGCAGCGATTCTGTGTAGAAGCAGTTTGTATGGAGGGTACGATGGTGATGGTGCTGACAAGGCTGTCCCTCGACGAGATGTGAGGAGAGGTGGCCCATGCTCAGAAGCTCAGCCTAAGTGTGCCCAATGAGGGCTGCATTTGCATGCATGTAGGTGGCGATATCGAAGTGGCATATTATAAACTAGAAACTGCGGATTTGTACATATGACTAGTAGGTGTTGTGAGATTGGAGGGAAATTCATGACTAGGCTAGCTCTATGTCCTTTCACGAACGACATCTGCGGCAGGCTAACAATAAAAGGGTAATTCCATGGTTGTGTACAGTCCAAGACATGTCTCTTGGAAACTGTCGATTTATATATTGACAGTCTGTAGTATCAAGTAACAACTACACAGAGGGTGTTGGAACGGCGTTGATTGATAATATAGATCCCATACGCTTCAAATACGATAGTCTACAGATAAGGGTATATAAACGTAACGCGCCTCCCACAACACTATGAATGCATTCATCCGTATGGCTCTCATTACATAACACTTCCATGCTTTTGTACTTGTGTGGAATCTTCAGTTTGAAGATTGAAATCCTGGTGTTAAAAAGGCTAAACATCAAAGTGTCTTCTCAGCCTCTCTTTGGCCTAGGGCTCCTCACAAGACCCTCACCTTGTGTTTTCATTTGATTCATAGCCTCCTCAACTTGCTGCTGTTTCTTTGACACGTGGCAATGGCGCTTTTCAATTTCATCCTCAAATTCCCGGGCAAACTTTCGCTTCTTCTGTCTTGCCTCCTTGGTACGGTTGATGATGGAACTAAACTTGTCAAGGAACCAGTCACCAGCATCTTCCCACTCGGTTGAAGGCAGTTTCGAGAAGAAACTAGACTGTTTTGCAGCGTCGAAATTGTTTTGTACGAATGCCAGACGATCGACAAGTGGTTTCTGCTCCATTTCGTCGCTGAGTACAGAAGGACCTGTACGAGGGTTTTTGTCGAAGCTCTCTTTCTTCAGTTGATCATAACTCATGCCAGCCAGAGTTTCATGATCATAATCGAGTGGATCAGGGTAGAATTCTTCGGCATATTCTTGCTCTACATATGGTTGCTGAATTAAGATATTTGGGTTGGTACCGACCGATGAAGAGCGTTTGATTGTGATTGGCAACTCAGCATGGTGTGAATGCTGAGGCTGACCGCCCGATGGATGCTTTGAGACACGCTGGATTGGTTTTTCGGCCTTGATATGCCCGTGATGATGCAAAGTTTGGTTAGCTGCTGGGTTTATCTGATTGGATGCCTTTTGGGCAGTTTGACTGTAAGCAGGCGGTTGACTTGTCGCGGGTGGGGTGGTGAGCCTTTGGTGACTACTGCTCCCACCCTGAGCGGTATTCATATTGGATTTTTGTTGTGTGCGAATACTCGCACCTGTCTGGAAAATGTTTCTTTCCTTTTGTTTAGCTGGGTAGGTCCTTGTGGCTTTCGTTGCTTGGTATTCAACCTGTGGTCCAGGTAGCTGTATCAAGTGGCCATTTTCAGAGGGGTGCTGTGGGAAGGATAAGGCAGGACTATCTTCACCAATCCACGCTTGCTGATCTAACTCATCGTTGGGATTGCCGTCAGTAGTGCTTGGGTAGGAATCGCCGTCAATAGTGTGGAGTAGGTGTGCGTGAGATTGACCAAGAAAATCCACTTGATCCTGAATATCTCTTCCTTCAAATCCATTGTCTCTAAGAACTTGGAGTCCCTCTTCGCTGATTTCGACATCGACTATCTCCTTGTCTTCCTCCCTCTCATTTTCTGAGCTCTCGTCTCCCACACTTTCTGAGCCAAACTCAACTATGTGATCGGTCTGTAGATACTGCTGTTGAATCTGTTGATTACCCTCTGCGTGTTCAATTGAAGGATTTACGGTAGTATCAAGACTCTCGGCGTCAGTATCATATGCGTCGAACATCTGATTATGAGTTGAGTGTGAACGTTGGGGGTTCTGCTGATCATTCTGTAGGATGTGTTGCTGTATAGGAGCAGAGCTATTCTGGGTGTTTGAATTTCCACGAGCGGGTATGTTTGACTGAACTTGAGGCTGAGTGAGCATCGCCTTCTTCATTGGGATCTTTGCGTTCGCCGCCGCAGCCTGCCGAACAGGATTGGTGGCTCGGGCGAATTCCTGCATATCCTGCGTTGCGGATCAAGATGATCTGCTTTGAAAAGAGTGTTTTAGAATAATTATTTGTGCAAGAAGCGATTTGCTGTCATGTGGTTCGTAGTGAGAAGGTGGCAGATGTTGATGCTCGACTTTCGGGGAAGGCGTCAAGATAGTGGCCTAACCGTATCAGGAAAGGCACTTCCTTATCTCCGATTTGGCGCAGTGTCTCCGTCATGGGTCTGTTGACGCCATTACTTCCATTCACCTCTGTATTTGCTCAACGAAGCGCTGTTCTACAATTATTGACAACTGAAATGACTGAATGCTATCTTTATAGGCTCCCAAATGAGGTTCGTCGCTTTTGGTAGCGTTCCACCTCGGCGCTGCTAATCATGACAGCTCCTCCTACACATCCTTAACACTATACCAACACCTAAATTACTGCCTCTTACCGTGCTATCGCATCGCATATACACGCTCATCCTCCGAATCTTGCATAATCGGCTGGTGGCGGCCGCAAAATTAGACTCCCACTCTCTACTACTCGAATGTTACCCTCCATCCGCTAAACTCACCGAGCCAACATATTTCTGCACATACCGCGGCACTGATGGTCTGTCCTACTACGGTGCCCCTCAAGAAACTAAATCGACCAACTTGGCAAGACTGGGAGAAATGCGCAAGATGTATTCCCGCTTTCGACCTTATCGTCGCGAGTTGGAGAGTGGCGGGAGAAGAGTGCGACCAGGAGACGTGCCTGGGAGCCGTACCTTTCCTGGTACAGTGCAGGACAAATACAAGGGCGAGACTGTCAGACAGACCATATGTCTGGAGGCTCACGAGTTGTTTACACAACTGGTCGCGCAAACAAACTTGGCCAAGATTGGTGCACGAAATGGTCTATTTACTGCTTTTGTTGATATCGAGGAGGGTGTACTTAGAGTCTTTAGACATTGGCTAAGTAAGATGACGGAGAGGAGCTTGCAGCGCAGTACAGACATCCCACAGGAGGCGGTTCAGGTAGTCGACAAGGGAAAGCAGTCGGTCAAAGAGGGTGTAAGCGACACGCTGGGGTTAGATGACGAGGCAATCTTGTGGGTTAACCAGAAGAAGCATGCTGGCATTCGCTTCAACGTCAGAGAAAGAAAGCTTAGGAGAGATACTCCAATTCTCACCAGCACGGAAGAGGACTTGCCTGTCAGCTATGAGCTCGAGTATGATGGTATGCCTTCTTCTCAGGTCCCATGCCGAGCGTCTCGCCTACTAACTCTTATCCAGAAATCCTCATTCGAACATCACACCTGTTACTTAAGCTTGAGGATTCGATGATGCAGGATGACAACTCCTCGAGAACAGCAGTTGTCTTCGGATCGTTTGGTTAATGTTCAACAACAAAAAGAGACTTAGCAAAACAAGTCAGCGTGAGGAACCTGAAGCGATGCCGTTAGTCATATCCCCTGCAGTATTGAACCATCTCTAGCCATCCCACCTGTCGAACAAAAAAGTACCGATCCCATCAACATGCAATGGCAAAAAGAAATGACCCCAAGCCGACTCGAACGGCTAACCTTCAGGTAGCTCCTAATAGGAACTGGAATCTGACGCGCTACCATTGCGCCATGAGGCCTTGTTGCTGATTGATGAAAGTATGAGAAATGTGACGGTATATAAAACACTCGCAAAATCAACTTTCGGCAACGATGTAGTTAAAAAGGCATGCCTTTTAGAATATTGCTAAACAGACCCACCGATATCTCGCATACTCAAAGTGGATCCCCCTTTGCCCATGTAAGATATGTACATGGCATTGTTCCATCGACCCCGCTTTTTTTCGGAAATTCTACCCCACCTGGAATTTAAAAAAGACTACCTGCAATAGGACTCGGCGCCGAACCTCTCACAAGACACATACATACATACATACATACAAATTCATTGCCTATACAAACAGTACATGTGCACTACACAATTTTTTCCAATCCAATAGAAGAGAAGAGAAGAGCATAAAAGAGAATAAGTTCTCTCCTCATCGCACGGGATACAAAAAACACAATATTTACAGGCTTCAATAGAATGCAGACAAGCGAGGAGTTTTTTTATTTTATTTCACATCTGAATCAATGGGTAGTTTGGAAGTGTTTGGAGAGGGTGGGGATGCGGTGACATGTTCTAGAGAATATATCCTTTTGTTTGTGTGTGTATGTGTGTGGAATTTTTATATTAAAAAAAATAGATTCATCTCTACGAGGAAATTAGATAGGTGGTGCGAGTTTGTTTGTTTCTTCTTCTTCTTCTTCTTCTTCTTCTTCTTCTTCTTCTTCTTCTTCTTCTTAATTTGTAGATATCCTTGTATATGTGCAGAAGATGCATAACTACTTCAACACAATCCAAGAAAAAAGGGGGCAATGAAGAGACGCATGTTCAGTCCATACTAATTTAATTATCAACACGTATAATGCAGCGAGACGCCGTGTTCATACTACTACCGCGTCCAACGCAAGATAGCAACAATGTCATGGGTTTTTTCTCATTGGTGGTTATGAAAGAGCAAGAGAATATCATCTAGTAATGCGCTTTGAATCTATTTGCGTGGTACGTGTGCCCATGCAGTTCACGTTCAAATCCACCTCAACAGTTCTACTGCCTACGAGTAAATCGTGCTCGGCACATCTTCCAAGTCAAGAAAAAAAAACGAGGAATGCACAGTCGAAACACGTACGTGCGTGCGTGTGAAAAAAAAGTCTATGCCAGGGTTGGACATCTATCCACAACGCCTACACTCCTCAACCCTTTCAAACTAAATCATCTGTCCAGGGGAGGTTCAATCTCTGCGTATTCGGCCCACCTCCCATTAACAGCCTTCTTCCATGTGCGAATCGACGCGTCGTCACCCGTGGAAACAAGAAGATCGCCTGCAAGATGAGTTAGCTCCTTTTGTGTGTAGATTAAAATATAGAATTGGTAGTGATAGAAGGGATGAAGACGTGCAAACATACCCATTTGCGAGAATGTAACGCGCCATACGGCTCCATGGTGATCTGTGAGTGTATCTGTAAGCTTTGCTCTCTGGACAATACGTCCTGGGTTTTGCTCGTTGTCTGTTGAAAAGTCAGGGGCACGCGAAACGCTGGCTAGTCCTGCGCCTATGCCGGACGGGGCGTTTTTGTGCGGGCCCGGACGTGGCGAGGAGATGGAGTCGTGGGCCTTGGAGGTCGATGGTGCTGTTGCAGCAACTTGGGCTGAATCCGGGGTGGAGAGTTCGTAGATGCGAATTGCGCCGTCTTTGCTCGCCGTTGCAATGACGTCGTAGCCGCGCATGGATCCGTTTGCCCATGCCAAATCGCGGATGATGGATCGCGAGCCCTCAAGCTTAGCAACTTGGAAGAAGCGTTTTGCTTTGTCGGTGCGGAAGACGAGGACGTCTTTCATGGCTGCAACGGCCAGGGAGAGGGATTTACGGTCAAGGCCTGCCATAATGGCTGTCCAGCAAGGGAGTTTTTCCTTGTGGAAAACGACTTTGAAGCCGACTTCCTCCTGACGTTGGGGAGGGTTGTTCTCGGATACCCAGCGCTCGGCTATAGGGGCCCATTCATTAAGGCTACTCTGGTCTTGGGGCTCATAAACGGTTAGGAGGCCGTCGCGGGTGATGAGGGCCAGCCAGGTTTCTTGCATGATGTTTTTAAAGTCTAGGGACATGAAGGGGGCATGGGTTTGCGAGGTGAGATTTGTGATCAACTGGAACCGACTGCCAGACATGGGGACAGCGGTTACATCCTCTTGCCAAAGCTTGCAGCGGCCATCTTCTCCAATACTACCAATGACCTCGCCCATAAAGGGCCCATTCCACTTCACCTGGATACGAGTTAGCAGGTACAAAGGCGGGGGGAAATGGCAAGCCCAGGAGCGGATCACGGATCAGTACTTGCGGCTGAGGATTAGGTAAAGCGCAGAGTGCGTGACGCTGTACTCACATCCACGATTTCAGCGTCATGTGCCTTCCAGCTCTCGACCAGGGACCAAGCATCGTCTTTCTTGTCCCAGACTTTGATGCGGTGGTCCGAGCTGGCCGTCACCATGCGGGTGCCAAAGTAGTTGAAGTCAACGGCAAGCACCAGGTCCTGATGGCCATGGGAAAAGGACTGGAAGCTACGCTCGGCGGCCATGGCTGCATACGCACGATGCACGGCGAGAAAGTGCGAGTCGAGATGCTGTGCGATGCGCGTCTCGACGCTGGGCGCGCTGCCGTCAGCACACGGCTCCTGGATCAGCGGGGCGACGAGATCCGCGTGCTCGAGGGCATCCTCTTCAAACGTCACAGCGAGGTTGAGATGCGAGTGACGTTGGTGCGACAGGTTCGCAGCAGAGTGCAACCGTGCTTCGTCGCGGGTGGGGCTGAGCGACGAGTCGCTTGCGGCCTGCGAGGGCAGGCGCGACGGACTGAGCGTGGAAAGGAAGCCCGGGCGCACGAGGCGACGGGTCACGGCATCCAGGTCAAGCTGGACAGTGTCTAGTTGGACGTGCTGATTGAGAGCCATTATCGTGTCTGCCGCCGCGCGGATTGCATACGACGGGCTGCGAGCTGCGCTGCGACCGTTTCGGATTAGCAGAAGATGGGAAGACTGATGTCGGCCGCGACCAGGGCTTATGAACACCTTTCAACACACCCAACCTGCGCGCCTGTCGACGGTAATCAGCAAACACGCGCGAACTGCCGCCCTGTCGCTCCTTGCTCGATCGTTGTTGTTCCTTCCGCTTTTGTTCGGGCGCTTGCCCGGTTTCGATCGTTGAAACTTTGTGTGCGCGGTGCCTGCGTCGCCCTGCGTGGTAAAGACAGATTGTGGAAAAAAAAACTCCGGCTCGGCTTGCAGATACTTTATTCTTCAACTTTGTTATTCAGCGCCTGCGCCATTTCATTACCGGCTGCTGGGGTGATAGTAGAGTTGATCACGCATACCCAAGCCCCCTTGACAAACACCATCGTCGAGGCGTCGTTGCATCGTCTTGGAAGGTCATGTCGACTACGTTGAACTCGACCGAGACGTATTCACTGCTGTCCCTGTCATTGGCATGTGTTGGAATTCTAGCAAACACCCTGCAAGGCGAGGGTGAGCCACTCATTGCATCCATAGCCTTTAGTGGGCTGGCATTTGCTACCAGCTATGCGTTGATACGATGGCTTGGAAATGCTTTTATAAGGCGCGGATTCAAGGGGAAAGACTTGTGTAAACTCAAACAGACCGAGATGTAAGTGTGGTAGTCCCGTATATTCACGCTAGCGAAGCTTATAGACTTAGTCCAGAGACTATGGGTGCAGTGTGCGCAGTGGTGTATCTTTTCGTCCTATATGTGTTTGTTCCATGGCCGTTTTACAAGGACATTGTCGTGGCAACATCAGGCGGAGGCAATCGAGATGTGATTGTTGAGCTGGAAGAGGTGGAAACAGGGAGGTTGCTCCACAGATTTCCTCACAACAAGCTCGCGTCGTATCTTTCGGCTATTCTGTCCCTGCAGAGCATCGTCTTGCTGGGTATAGGCGACGACTTGTTCGATATCAGATGGCGCCACAAAGTGTTGATCCCGGCCGTCGCCGCCATTCCAATGCTTGTAGTGTATTTTGTCGATTTTGGTGTCACTCAAATGGTTGTCCCGCTCCCGCTGAGGCCCTACCTGGGCGAGCTGTTTGATTTGGGTACGTACATGATGGAGCTATTGTGTTGGGCAATACTAACCCACGTCCAGGCTGGTTCTACTACATCTACATGGCACTAATGTCCATCTTCTCTTCCAATAGCATCAACATCCTGGCAGGCATCAACGGCATCGAAGTCGCCCAATCGCTCGTCATTGCCGTCTTGATTGGCATCAACGACGTCCTCTATCTCTCGCCATTTACAGCCTACCCGCATCCAGCGACCGACTCGCACTTGTTCTCCCTGTATCTGCTCCTTCCATTCATCGGCGTATCACTAGCTCTCCTGATGCACAACTGGTACCCGGCCAGGGTGTTTGTAGGCGACACGTACTGCTACTTTGCCGGGATGGTGTTTGCCGTGGTGGCCATCCTGGGCCACTTTAGCAAAACGCTAATCCTCCTGCTCCTTCCCCAAGCGTTCAACTTTGCATATTCGGCGCCTCAACTCTTCCACCTTGTTCCGTGCCCCCGACATCGGCTCCCGCGCTTCAATGCACGCACGGGGCTGCTAGAGCCCTCGCGCGTCGAGTTTCAGAAGCCATTGCGGAGACCGATAGCGGAGAGTCTCAAGGTGCTGCACCGGCTTCGGATGCTGGACGTTGAGGTGGATGGAAAGGGGCAGGTGGTGTCGTCGTCGAACTTCACGCTGATCAATCTGTGGTTGGTATGGTTTGGGCCGATGCGGGAGGATCGCCTGGCCATGGGGCTGCTGGCATTTCAGTTTGCGGTTGGGTGTCTGGGGCTGTTTGTGAGACACCGTATGGCGTTGCTTATCTTTACGGTGGACAACCTGTGATGGGTGGTGGAGCGATTTGTTTTGTAAAAAGAGAGCATTTGGTTGGGCATTGCATGGCGTCTTGTGCATTTACAGCGGGCCTTTTGGAAAAGCAGTGTTTATTACCGACTTACCTATAGCAAGCACTCCGTGGCAATAATAAACATGGCCATGGCAGCCACAGCAACCACAACCACAAGAATAGCAACAACAGCATGCATGCACACCCTCTGTTGAATGTCACGGGATCGGCCCGGAGCGTGCCTGGATACCGACATCAGCCATGGACCCATGTCGCGAAGGGGCGACGAATCGGAGTGCCGGCAGACTCGCTGACTGGGCATTCGTCCAAGACACGACGTGCAGGGCGGGGCAGCGACTGCGGGGACCGTCGCCCCAGCACGTGAGGAACGTCATAGGCAACGGAAATGGTGCCTCATGCAGCGCGCGTCCAGACGGCAAGCCGGCCATCAGCGCACGAGCGGAGTGGCCGGAGCACCAGGAGCGCGTCGGTGGCCATGGTGCGCCTGCTTGGGCCCATGGCAGTTGTTCTGTACGCCGCACAGAGCCGAATGAGGCCGTCATCAGCGGCACGGTGATTCGACCGGTTCTCGGTGTGGGCGGTCAGGTCCGAACATCGGCCCTGGGAGCTTTTTGTTCGCCTCTGCCCGTTGTGATATAAGTGCCATCAGAGCCACACAGCCGGGGCCTTTGATTACTTCTTTTCTCACTCGTCGTCTTCTCTGTGTGTGTGTGAAGAGTCGACTTACTTGTCTTGTTGCCTGCCGATTGAGTTTCCAGCATCGCCAGCCCAGACACTTGCATACCCATATACCCATAGATACACATACACACGCACGCACATCTGCCCATCATGCCGTCCGCTGTCAAGGCGCCACAGACGCTGTACGACAAGGTCTTTGAGGACCACATTGTCGAGGAGAAGGACGACGGCACAGTTCTGCTGTATATTGGTACGTTGTTCTGCGAGGAGGCTGCTTCTCGTCGGTTGCTGACTGTGGCGCAGACAGGCATCTCGTGCACGAGGTGACATCACCAGTAAGCAGACCTGACACGACCGACATGTCTACGCATTGAGACGAGTATTAACATCGGTGCAGCAAGCATTCGAGGGCCTGCGCAATGCCGGGCGCAAAGTGCGAAGACCCGACTGCACACTCGCGACAGTCGACCACGTGCGTATCCATGCAGCCCTGTTGTCCAGCAGTAAGAGCGGCGTAGCAACAGGAATCAGCCACTAACCGCAAGCAGAACATCCCCACCGCCTCGCGCAAGAACCTCACCACCACGGAAAAGTTCATCGACGAGGCCGATTCGCGCACACAATGCATGACGCTCGAGGACAACGTCAAGGCCTTTGACCTGACCTACTTTGGCCTCGACGACAAGCGCCAGGGCATCGTGCACATCATCGGCCCAGAGCAGGGCTTCACGCTGCCCGGCACCACTGTCGTCTGCGGCGACAGCCACACGTCGACCCATGGCGCGTTCGGCGCCCTGGCCTTTGGCATTGGCACCAGCGAGGTCGAGCACGTGCTGGCCACCCAGACGCTCATCACCCGCCGCAGCAAGAACATGAAGGTCCAGGTTGACGGCGAGCTGGCTCCCGGCGTCAGCAGCAAGGACATTATCCTGCACGTGATTGGCATCATTGGTACTGCCGGTGGAACTGGCGCCGTCATTGAGTTCTGCGGCGCCGCCATCCGCGGCCTGAGCATGGAGGCGCGCATGTCCATCTGCAACATGTCCATCGAGGGCGGTGCACGTGCGGGCATGGTCGCCCCCGACCAAACCACCATCGACTACCTCAAGGGCCGCCCGCTGGCGCCCAAGGTCGACAGCCCGGAGTGGAAGAAGGCCTGCAGCTACTGGCTCGGCCTGCGCTCCGACGAGGACGCAAAGTACGACATCGAGGTCATCATCGATGCAAAGGACATTGCTCCCACCGTCTCCTGGGGTACCTCGCCGCAGGACGTTGTTCCCATCACTGGTGTTGTCCCCGGCCCCGATGACTTTGACGACGAGATCAAGAAGCAGGCCTGCGAGCGCGCGCTCAAGTACATGGGCCTAACTGCCGGCACGCCCATGCAGGAGGTCCAGGTTGACAAGGTCTTCATTGGCTCCTGCACAAACGCCCGCATTGAGGACTTGCGGGCAGCTGCTCGTGTCGTTGAGGGCAAGAAGATTGCCTCCAACATCAAGCGTGCCATGATTGTCCCTGGCTCTGGTCTTGTTAAGCGCCAGGCTGAGGCTGAGGGTCTCGACAAGATCTTCTCTGACGCTGGCTTTGAGTGGAGAGAGGCTGGTTGCTCCATGTGCTTGGGCATGAACCCCGACATTCTCTCGCCTGGCGAGCGCTGTGCTTCCACATCAAACCGAAACTTCGAGGGCCGACAGGGCGCTGGTGGCCGAACCCACCTCATGTCCCCCGTCATGGCTGCCGCCGCTGCTATCGTAGGAAACCTCGCCGATGTACGGAAACTCACTCCCCAAGCACCCGCCGCAAAGGGCTCGCCAAAGATTGAGCTTGACGCCCACATCCAAGACGTCGAGGGCGATGAGGATCTGGAGCGCATCATGGATCTCCCTGCTGACTCTCAAATCCACGCCTCCCCCACCAGCACAACCGGCGCTACCGCTGGCATGCCAAAATTCGAGACCCTCCGCGGCTACGCAGCACCCATGGACATTGCCAACATCGACACTGACGCCATCATCCCCAAGCAGTTCCTCAAGACCATCAAGCGCTCCGGTCTCGGCTCTGCGCTCTTCCACGCCTGGCGCTACGAGGCCGGTTCCGAGGCTGAGAACCCCGATTTCGTCCTCAACAAGGAGCCCTGGAGACAATCAAAGACGTTGATTTGCACAGGCCCCAACTTTGGCTGCGGAAGCAGTCGCGAGCACGCCCCCTGGGCGCTCCTCGACTTTGGCATCAAGTGCATCATCGCCCCCTCATTCGGCGACATCTTCTTCAACAACACATTCAAGAACGGCATGCTGCCCATCCAAATCACCGACACCGCCGCCCTGAACCGCATCGCCGCCGAAGCCAAAGCCGGCAAGGAAATCGAAGTCGACCTCGTCAACCAGGTCATTCGCGACGCAGACGGCAACGAGCTCGCCCCCTTTGAAGTCGAGGAGTTCAGAAAACACTGCCTCGTCAACGGCCTCGACGACATCGGCCTGACCATGAGCTCCGTCGATAAAATCGAAAAGCACGAGCACAAGCGCACCTCCGTCTGGCCCTGGCTCGACGGCAGCGGCTACCTCGCCCGACACGGCAAGGGCCCCGTCAAGATCCAGGCTAAGCCTGTGCCCAAGACCAACCGTGGCGAGGTCATTGCTGAGCCTCTTGAGTGGTAGAAGAAAAGAAAAAGAGAGAGAAAAGTTTCTGTTGTGTTGATGACGACGATGATGACGATGATACCTGTTACTACTATTACTATTATTACTCTGAGGAGAAGGCGATGAAGAGAAGATGAAGAAGAGGAAAATCTCTTCCTTTTCTGTTTGTTGGGTGTGTGTGATTTCTCTCGGTTTATGGTTGATTGGTTGGATGGGAGGATTACTTTTTCTTTCTTTATGTGTGGTGTGTGGTTCCCTTGAAGAAATACCAAATGTTGTTACACTCATACAAATGAGTGATAAATTTTTTTTTACCGAATCAAAGACTTTTTTTTTTGAACTGAAGAAAAGACATGAAATTGATTCCTCTATTGTAGTAAATGGCGAGTGACGTGCCTACTGAAGAAGAAATGGATGAAAGAAAATGGAAAGTTAAAAATGTCGAGGGTTCTTTTTTTTAAAGATCTTACTTTGAAAATTTTAAAACTTCTCACCAGTCAGTCACTCTATTCGTCCAACTCATGCCGTCGACGCCAAAACGCCCCATCTCTCTCTCACACATACACACACACAAGACACCCCAACACTACCTCCCCGCCAACCCAGGCCCATCCTTGGTCCACCCACCCCTCCTCATCCCCTCCTCGATTCTCCCCCAAATCCTCTCCACAACTTCCCTATCCCTCCACCTCCCCTTTTCGCTTCCAGTCCACTTATCCACTTTAGCACTGAGGACACCTCTCCCCAGATTCCCTACATTCTCGGGTGGCTCCTCACCCTGCCACCCAACGTACACGCCGGGGTAGTGCGCAAAGAGTTCTGCAGGGTTGGTGTATTTGTAGGATTTGAACTGCCATGTCTGGCCTGTGGTGAAGATGGCCACCACGCGCGACCAGTATGTGGGCTTGAACGAGGTGGTGCTGTCCACGAGGATAAAGGTTATCGGTGCAGACGAAATGCTGGGCAGCACGCGCTGGATGCGCACCATGTTCGAGGCCGTGTTGGCGGCGTCGGCGGGGATGAAGATGCCTTCGTCCAGGAAGGATTTTATATTGCTCGTACGGAGGAGGGATGAGGCTGAGGGGGAGAGCAGGATGATGGGCTCGAGGCGTTTGGCGGGTCGTTTGGTGAGGGTCGTGGTTAGGGGCGCCGAGGGGATGGGCTTGGAATTCGACGAGGGCCGAGAGCGGAGGAATTGCTGGGCTGTGCGACGGTAGGGAGAAAAGTCCTGAGTAAGATTAGTATGATATCCTCTCGCTGTCTTGGGCGGTGAAATAGGACTTACAATCGCTTTTGTCCCTCGAAGTGCAGAGTTGTGGTCTCCCATCCTCCTCTCACCGTCATAAATTTGCAACAGCCGTCCATCCACCATCTTTCCTCCTTCGCGATCAATCGGGACGCCCTTCCCCCCTGCAATTGCAGCCGCATTTCCAGCTGCAATGTTCGCTGCGCCAGCATCAACCGCAGCAATGTTTTCACTGCTCTCCGTCTCTCCATTCAACCATGCAATCAGCTCAATTTTCTGCGCAAATTGCAAGTTCTGCACGCTTCCACCAGCACCGCTAGGAAGTTCTTCATTGAGCGACTGCACCGCCGCCAGATAATCGGGAACTGCGGCGTCTTTGTTCAGCCATGCAAAGTAGCAGCTGCGCAGGTCGACAGGCTTGTTGTCCGGAGCGAAGCGCGTGAGTGCTGTGAGGTCGAAACTGCGGTGTACATCGTCAAAGTTGAAGGAAATATGGGTTGCGTGCGCGAGCGAGGCGGCAGGTGCGTTGTCGCTGGTGGTGAGAATGGGGTCGTTGCTGGCTTTTATCGCGAGGCGCAAGTTGTATAGCGGGTCCGAGATTTCTACTTGGGCGGCCATCTTGTATGTGGGGTGCGCGTGGAGCGCGTGTATAGACGTGGTGGTGATGAAATATCGAAACGTTGAAGGTTGGAAACGGAGCTTGAGCTCGAGGAACGGGAAGTTTAGCGTGCACTGGTTGGTCGCGCCAAGAACAGGGGACGTGCGTTCGCGTCTCTTTGGCGACTTACTACGTCTCTGGATCTTACTCTACTCAAGTATAAGTCAATATTCTCTTTTCAATTACGCACACATTGTTACGTATTGATAGTTCTCGGCCTACTATGAAAGCTTTGGACTACAAGTTCGATCGTAAGAGTTTGATGCTCTCCCTAAGTTTCCCGTCTGCGTAAAGACATATCGTCAATGAGCAAAGCTTCGTAACAGAGATCACAGGCAAAAGTTAGGAGGATCGGTAAATTCTCCCAGCACCAATGGCTTCTTTAAAATTCCACCACGCACATTGTTTCAGGCAATGATGCGAACGTTATCCAACTAACAATTTTCTGTCCATACGACTACGGTCATTTCTGTTGACTACAATTTCAAGTTCGAATGTTTGCTATTGCATTTGGGAATTGCATACCCTCCATAAGTATTCGAACTGAACACTGTCTACTTGCAGCACACTAATGTTACTTCTACAGCAAAACAGCAAGTATTTTTCAGAAAATTAAACTCTTGCATCATTCCATCCCGTACCCCAGACACTGCTCTAGAAAGAGCCTAGTATGGGCTGTTATATCACTCCGCTACTATCTTCTGCCCATAAGAATACCTCTTTGAACCATACATATTCACAGCATTTCGGTGTACAACAACATTAGTGTTCGTTGCCAAGCACCATTTCCCTCACTAGCACGTGTTGATCTCAGAACGTCAGTGTTGTACTCAGCATAGCTCCATCTGCACGCTAAAACACAAAAGAGGGTCTTCAGCTCGAATCCAGCGACGCAAGACAGCCACGACAATAGTTGACGTTAGATTGGCAAAAAGAATGGGTTCATCTCCCCTCCCGGAATCGAACCAGGGACCTTTCGATTACATAAGCAATTTACAGTCGAACGTGATGAACCAACTACACCAAGGGGAGTAGTTGTCTTGGACAACCTTGGTTGGGAAACTGAGAAATTGTAACGTATATATTATGCTAATTCGAAGTCTCGTTGCGTCAGGAACAAGGTGTAATGAGTTTTCGGTGTGCATCTGCGCAATCCTTGCATTGTGGATCATGTTCGGTGGGCATGTGGGCCTCGATGGTGGATGTGATGCTCTAATCCCCGCGGCTTTACTCCCTACTTAATCGACATGCTAACATCTTTCGAACGTGATACCATCGGATGGCACAATTCTTGACGAGCTCGCTACAACTTTGGGGTTAAATCCTCTGTCTCCCTGAGATGATTTTTTAATGTTGTTAACATTTCATATCTGGATGTAAACACGTCCTATAATACACATGTGCTTTGATACGTGCGAGCAGTTCACTAGTAATGTGGAGAGGTGGGACTGGGAAGCCGTATAGCAGCATCGCCGTGAAATTCGATAGTCTTATCTCGCTAGTCAGCTGTGAGCATAGAATCCTGAGATTTACCAGGTGTTCGATCCTTGCGCCATTAACATGAAAAAAGGCTTATGAGGGCGTGGCGAGATTTGTGTAAGACTTGGTCACAGGGTAACGAAACATAGACAAGAGACCAATAATATGCATTTAATGAGAGCTGAGATGGCTCGCTACCGAAAATTTATCCTACAAAACATTCTTTCACTTAGCTAGGACGAGTGATCGTATCCTCGTATCCGTTCCAGATATGGTTCCTTTGTTCCATTTGTCACCTAAAGTCTGATAGAATGCTAATAGAGTGTTTCGCTGTAATAGCTTTAATATTTTCTGAAACCTTGAACTCGGACTTGGAGTATCTCTAGGTAATGGTGTTCTCCCGTAGACGTATTTTCATGCATCAAAATCTAGAAAGACCTAAGAGGGCACGCAAGACCTCATATCTAGATTTCTCCGAAGAGCTGTTTCTTGAGCGAGTACACTAAATAAAGACTTGTGATTATTATGAAATTCTGCCTCGTTGAAAATTGTATCTAGTACAGAAAACAAGCACGTTTTTTCCAACCATCATCACATTTTAATTCCTCGCAGGGGGCCTGAACTGCCAGGAACGGCACGGGTAGCCAGATATCCATTAGCGCAGCTAAATTCGGCAACAGAGCAGGCATTACCTGTGGATACAAGTGGAGTAATTAAACACCGCCGTTACCGCCGGTATCAATCGCCGGTAGGAATGGTCTGGTCTATTGCTCGAGACTCGGCGTACGGACAGTTTGTTCCTGGAAATGCCCCGTTGCCTCGCGCCTACAAGCACTTCCACCATCGTATCGGTACCCACCAAACTAGCGGAATAACGGTGTGAGATTAATCAAAGACTCACATGTTCGCGGGATATTTTGAAGGCGTGAAGTAACGATGTAGGGAATAGTTGCAACTAAGCTTCCTCGATATTCCGTATAAAGCTTGTTGAAAGCCCAGATCTGTAATCTATCTCTTACATCGTCACCTTCCCCCTCCTAAGCTTTATTGTTTCGTACCATACGAGACAGGTAGCCATAATGAGGTTCTCGCCACTTCTCCTTGCACCCCTTCTCGTTGGAGCCTCTCCCGTCGCCGAACGTCGGGACATCGAGAGTATCGACACACTCTACAAGGGCATCGGAAAAATCTACTTCGGAACCACTGCCGAGCAGGGTAGACTCGAGTCTGGCGAAAATGCTGCGATTATAAAGTCCAGGTTCGGCCAGGTCACGCCCGAATACTCCATGAAATGGGACCAGACAGAGCCCAACCGCGGTCAATTCTCCTTTAGCACACCTGACTACCTTGTCAACTGGGCTGTCAGCAACGGAAAGAGCATTAGAGGGCATGCGCTGCTGTGGCACATTTCGCTGCCACACTGGGTGGAATCCATCACGGACAGGGCGGAATTGACAAGCGTGATCCAGAACCACGTGACCACATTGGTGACCCGATGGAAGGGCAAGATACGTGCGTGGGACGTGGTGAATGAGATTTTCAACGACGACGGTACGCTGCGAACGTCCGTCTTCTCTTCCGTCCTCGGCGAAGATTTCGTTGGCATTGCCTTCCGTGCTGCACGCGCGGCGGATCCCCAGGCCAAACTCTACATCAACGATTACAACCTCGATAATGCGGATTGGGCGAAGCTGCCGGCTCTCGTGCGCAAGGTGAACCAGTGGGTGGCACAGGGAATTCCAATTGATGGTATTGGATCGCAGACTCACCTTAAGGCTGGTAAGATTTACCCATTTTTCCTCTTTCAATGCGAAATAGCATACTAATCCTGACCGTCGTAGGTATGGCCAACGCAATCGAGACTGCACTGAGGACAATGGCTGCCGCGAATGTTCCCGAAGTCGCAATTACTGAGCTGGATATTGTGGGCGCAAACCCGGAAGAGTACAGGACCGTTGTGCAGGCTTGCTACTACGTGCCTCATTGCGTGGGTGTGAC
Source organism: Mycocentrospora acerina (assembly GCA_022701365.1). Lineage (NCBI taxonomy): Eukaryota > Fungi > Ascomycota > Dothideomycetes > Pleosporales > Mycocentrospora > Mycocentrospora acerina. The sequence goes on along the minus strand of JAKUHH010000234.1, from coordinate 146,287 downwards.
TACCTGGGGTATTCGCGACACCGACTCGTGGCAGCCAGAAGCCACGCCGCTGCTCTTTGCGGACACTTGGGCCCCGAAGGATGCGTACTATGCGATTAGAGATTACCTGAGGACGCTCCAGAAGTAGATATGAGAAAAGTGGTGCTTGGGTAGAGGCTGCAAATCCGCTAGAAGGAAGCAGAGGAGAACATGAGACTAAAACATGCTTGGTCTAATGCAATTGTCAAAGTCTATCAAACCTTTGGTGAATGGTATCCTGCCTGTTGTATATGAATATTCTTTTCAAGAGAATCGAATTTCTTGTTGTGAGGTTAGGACTAACATTTTAACCGCATCGTTCTAGAGTTGATTAGAATGCGCGACCATGAGGTCGAAACAAGGCAGTAATTGTCTGTCAGAAGTCGCATGCCTGAGCAACGCCCCGACTCGGTAGTATCACAAACCATGTCATGGACTGTCATAAGGCATGTGAATGCTGACAGATAGGCAGTTGCCACAAGTAATCTGCAAGACTGGACTGATATGATTGGTTGTGTAGGACCATGGCTTTTGCACTGCCCCGAGCAAGTTTCTGGAGTTTATCGATATGTGCTGCATCCAAAGGCACCAAAATTGGGGAAAATCCGAGAAAATGCGAAATAAAAGTGTGTACAATAGCAAGAGAAGTTTGGGACGAGATGTCACCCAGATCGATAGAGTTTGCTGCCTGTAGTCAAAGAAATTCGATAAATCGGAAGAGAGGAAATGTAAGATTTCGCGTCAACAGACATCGAGCGACAAAACTCTCATCAAGAAGGAGAAAAAGAATCCATATAACTCAAAGAAACTCGAAGCAAAATGAACTTTTGAGTTAACCTACTCTAGCCATTCCTGAGTCCAAGTATCCTTGTCCATCGCTTGGTCGACTATGGCCCCATCGCAAATGTTATAATGATATCTTGCCGACGCAGGATATCTGCTCTGCATGTACGTCGGTATGCATTTGTCCAGAATTAAATTCCCAGTGCTAGGATCCGCCTTGATCCATCCCGCCATAGTAACCTCAAAGCCAGCGTATTGGGGTAGGTGCATATTCATGTGAAAGAGTGGTCTCAGACGGTTCTCCTGGAACAGCATCTGATAGCTGGGAGATGACGACTTGGGCAAGATATTGACTAGTTGCACAATGTGGCTGTTGCCGTGAAAGGCGAGCTGACGTTCTGTTTGTATACAGATGTTGTTGAACTTTGATTGCATGTGTGAGTCTGTGATGCAGAGGTTGTTTAGTTGTTCACGTGTGGGTGAGTACCAGTCATTGCGCTCTGATCCAGCTGTCTTTGAGTGCATTGTCAGCATGATATTTAGAAGAATGACACACAGTCGCTTACTCTTACTGCTTTGGAGAGGTTTTGAACAGTATCGATAAGACACTCCAGGCCAGCGGTCTGGTCAGATGCACAACAGTCGTGACAGGCTTCCGCGTTCATGACGATCTTGGGTGTGGCTGTAAGGATAAAGTTTCGAATGGTCTTTTGAACCAGTCCGTCTGCCTCGGAGTTGATTTGTTTGCAGGCTGCTAAGATGTCTGTAGAGGTGGCCTTCTTGACCAGTATCATCGAAGCATTGTGGAGGCAACAGGCAGATGGGGGTTTCGACACTTTGATAGTGTAATGTTTAATTTCACGTGGTAGACGTTCATACACCATTAAACGTAATTCTTTTGGAAGGTCGAGGAATCGGAAAGGTTGAGTCGGGGCGGTGAAGGAGCACTCCTGGCTGGCGAAATCTGACGTGTTCATGATTGAGATGGATGCTGAGAGATTCTTTGCTGAGAAGATGGAATCTAAAACGTCAGCAGAGACATAGCTTTAGTCTTATAGGTTGTGGAAAATCAAAACAACAGCTCCTGTGCACGGTGCAGGGACAAGGTCGATCCACATCATGTTCAACGCGCGCCGTTGCCCAGGGATAAAGCTGTAATCAACTGGCATGCAAGTGAAGCTCGCGAAGAAGGTTGATCCGGATAGCCGAGTGTCGCCGTGACAACATTTTTACAAAGAGGAATTGATCTGCAGGGAATGCTGCACCGCCTGTCTGCGGCGAGGGTTATTCGTGGCTCAGTTGCCACAGTGCTTAAGTCAACGGCCAGGTGCAGCATCATGTCCAGAAGAGCAAACGACAGACTACCCAAAGCGTGAGGTGTGCATGTTAGCCAGGTACACGACAGGGATGCCCGGATGAAGACGGGGGAGGGGTGAGGATCGTCCGCTTCTAAAACGAGACGAAGGCGCTATGACCAATGATGTCAGCTGCCCAAAGGTAATCGCTACCAATGTCAGCTGTTTGTTTCTCTGCTCACACGCAACGCCTAGAGCGATCACTCTCTCAAACGGCCCGTTACGCATGCGACTAATGCACCCCTCACGCACTACTCAGTGCTCACTCACGCTGCCCTCGTGGTCACTCTACAGTTGAGAGAAAAGTAGCCATGTCGACTATAAATGATCCCCAGGCGCCTGCAGCCGTGCCAATTATGACAGAGCTTCCAGTATCAACAAACGAAAGTGCAATCGACGATATGCTACCCGCCATGTCATCAGAATTCGAAGCAGAAGAGCGTGGCCGTCTCAAGCGTCGTCGCAAATCCTCACATTCTCCCCGTCGCGCCTCATCCCCCTCACGAGGCCATGACCGTAAAAGCGGCTCGCGATATAGGAATCACCATCGGAAACACCATCGTCAAGCCTCACCATCCTCTAGCATCTCTCCGCCAACTGTTGCACAGAAGAAGCATAGGCGGAGGAGTGACGCTGAGCCTGACCACACGTTTAGAGGGAGGGTGAGGAATCGAAGTGCGACATTGGAGGAAGATATGGAAGAGGATGGAGGACGAAAGAGAGAGAGCTTCAGGGAAGGGGGTAGGGGTAGGAAGAGGAGCATGCCACCCAGTCGGAATAGAGAGGAGGAGGAGGTGGATGGAGAGGGCATGAGGAGGCAGAGAAGCTATCCGAATTTGTACAAGGGAGACAGGAGGGACTCGAAAGGTAGTCACGAGGTGGTTGAAGATGGAGTGAAGGCACAGAGTAGCGTACTTGCTGTGCAGCAAGTATAGGCACGTATTACCTCGGGTGCTGCCTAGCAAGTGGCTGTTTTATTGGGCGTTTAATGTGGAGAATCTGTTCAAGCAAATTCTGCTTTTGAAGGATGTACGTTGGATGCCGTGTATAAAGTATTGTCAAGTATGCGTTTTCTGTAATTTATTTGGGGTAGGTTTGCTAGTTTAATGATTAGTGTTCTGGTTTATAGCACTCATACTGGTAGTGTTTGGCTTGTGCTGAACGTGCCGTCAAGCCGATTCAAGGCCCCACTGACAGAACGCGGAGCTGTATCGTGTCAAATAACGTGCAGCCAGCGTCTCGTCCTGCCTCTGACAGAGCATTTTCACGCGCCATGCGACCGATCTCCGTGCCTCTTCTCACATAAATTTGCGCAGTGTTGCTCACCTCATCGTCGTCTGGAAGCTTCCACAACTCGGTCAAGCCGCCCCACCCCCCGCGATTGAACCCGTACCAATCATCACAGCTAAACTCCGACGTCTCCTCCGCTGCAGCCGCTCTACGCCTCCTCCCCCAACTTTCATTTCCAGCCGCGCACAATGGCTCCAGGCAACGAGTATGCGGCTGAACAACTCAAGAGCCAGGGAAACCAGCTCTTCAAGAATGGCGATTATGAGGGAGCAGAGGGATACTACTCGCAGGCCATCCAGAAGAATTCCAGTAATCCATTATTATTCACAAATCGCGCGAATGCAAGACTGAAGCTGGAGAAATGGGACGGAGTCATCGATGATTGTATTCGGAGTATTGAGCTGTTGAAAGATAATATGAAGGCGTTTTTCTATCTGGGTACGCCGAATCACGCCATTCACCCAAGCCCAAATCGTCTCAAAGGAACGACAGTAGAACAAAGGGCCAGCTGCTAACAATCCACGCAGCACAAGCCCAACTCAGTATCAACCATCCCAATGAGGCTCTTTCCAGCGCACTCATGGCCTACGAACTTTGCACAACCTCTTCCCAACAAACATCCAACGCCGCCACAATCTCTGCCCTTGTCCTCAAGTGCAAAAAAGCCAAATGGGACATTCGCGAACGCGAGCGCATACGGCGACGTGGAGATTTGCTCTCGGATCTGGAATCCATGCTCGAAACGCAGTACAAGAGGGACGTGGACGACATCAACGCTCGCATAGAGTCGGCCGAAGTCAGCAGAGTGGAAGGGCAAGAAGAAAAGAACGAGCTGAAGAGCGAATTTGAAAAGAAGAGGGATGACTTACGGACCGCGTTTGCGATATCCGACCCCGAGCATCAGCAGAAGCGTGAAGTGCCTGATTATCTCGTTGACGGGATAACATTTGAGATTATGCATGATCCGGTTGTGACGAAGAACGGACGGTCGTACGAGCGTGCGACGCTGATTGAGCATTTGAAGAGAAGTGCGACAGATCCGCTGACGAGGGAGATTTTGACAATTAATGACCTGCGACCAAATATCGCTCTGAAAGAGGCGTGTACAGAATTTATGGAACAGAATAGTGGCTGGATATATGATTGGTAGGTTTGAACGGCTTCTTTGTTGGCCTGTGATCGAGAGGTATGTGGATGGGGGGTTTGTGGAGGGGGATCAGAGAGTGTTCGCTGACGCTTGTTAGTAAGGAGGGGGAGGTTGATAGAGATGCCAGATGGGCGCACTTGTCTCACATATGAGCTTGTGATTTAGAATTAGAAGGCGGGTAGGTGGATATTCTGATATTTGAGATGGATTTGCATAGCCTGGCGTTTGGGTTCGACGTGGTATTGCGCAGAACGGGATATTTTCGTGCCAAATTTGTGTTTATATGTCCTTGCAGATAGTGCCCTCTAACAGTATTCTCAACCTTTCAGTCATTGACGTACAGCTTCTTTTCCTCCCATCATCATCACTTGCCTGAACTTGAACGCTTTCTTGGGGGTGACGTCTGACCAATCAAACCCGGCATCACCGAAGTCGGCTTTTGCAACTTCAACCACGCAGCTCTCACCCCAAACAACCGCAATTGCGTAGCTCCTGGCTGTTCTCTGGGCAGCAACCTGCCCTCGTGACAATGAACACGGCCGTGCAGATGCGGGCCCTCCGCGTGCGCCCTTCAATCGCCCGCTGCCGCCCGTCCCACCGCCCGTTCCTCCACCCCACGAGATCCGCGACCATTGCCGCCAACGAGGCCGCAACCAACGTCCGCTCCGCCGGCACCCGCACCAAGAACTTCGTCTACAGCACCGCTATTGCCCTCGGTCTCTCACTCGGCTACCTCTACGTCACCGACACGCGCGCCAGCATCCATGAATGGCTCATTGTCCCTGCCCTGCGCCAAATCTACCCTGATGGCGAGGATGCGCACAAGGCGGGCACCAAGATACTGAAGACGCTGCACAGCTTTGGCTTGAACCCTCGGGAACGCGGCAACGACGATGCCGCGGGTGATTTGGCGGTGGAGATCTTTGGGCACCGACTGGCGAACCCGATTGGAACGTCTGCAGGCATTGACAAGGGCGGAGAGGTCCCCACGCCGCTGTTGGAGATGGGTGCTGGAATTGTCGAGGTTGGCGCCGTCACGCTCCTGCCACAGGAGGGAAACCCAAAGCCTAGAGTGTTTAGGCTGCCCAGCCAGAACGCGTTGATCAACCGGTATGGCTTCAACTCCGAGGGCGCAGAGGTGGTTGCTATGAGGTTGCGCCAGCGAGTGAGGGAGTTTGCTTACCACGCTGGTCTGGGCATGGACGAGGAGGCAGAGCGAGCGGTGCTCAACGGTGAGGCTGGCGTGCCCCCGGGGTCGCTCCTTTCTGGACGACTCATGGCTGTTCAGGTTGCAAAGAACAAGACGACGTCAGAGAATGATATTGATGCCGTGGTGCGCGACTATGCTACCGCTGTAGGCCATGTAGGGAAATACGCCGACATTCTCGTCGTCAATGTCTCCTCGCCCAACACCCCTGGTCTGCGCACCCTGCAAAACGTCGAGCCCCTGACGCGTCTTCTTTCTGGCGTCGTACAGGCTGTCAAGAAAATTGACCGCAAGACTAAGCCCGCCATCATGGTCAAAGTCAGCCCAGATGAAGACTCAGAAGAGCAGATCGCCGGCATCTGCGAAGCCGTGTGGGACTCTGGCGTCGACGGCATAATCGTTGGCAACACAACAAACAGGAGGCCCGACCCTCTACCAAAGGGCTACCAGCTCCCCAATGCCGAGGCAAGGCTCCTCCTCGAACAGGGCGGATACTCTGGCCCGCAGATGTTCGAGCGCACCCTCGCCCTCGTAAGCAAGTACAGGAAAGCCCTCGACGACGGACCAAAGACCTTTGCCTCGTCCTCGACCCCATCTGATAACACACCATCATCAATGACGAAAACAACCCTCTCTCTCGACCAGGCCACGCCATCATCCAACATTGACGATCTCGCCGAGTCAGCCCCAACAGTCACAGTACACGCCACACCTGACGCCGCGCCCGCACCCAAAGCACCAAGAAAAGTCCTCTTCGCAACCGGCGGTATCACCAACGGTCGACAGGCCAGAGAGATTCTGGACGCTGGAGCAAGTGTCGCGCAGGTTTATACAGCAATGATTTACGGCGGGGCGGGCACCATCAGCAGGATCAAGAAGGAGATGCGTGAGGAGGCGAGGAAGCAGTCGACGATTACGAAGAATTAGGTTGATGATGGTGGTGGAGGTGGTGATGGGAGTTGGAGTGAGGTGAATAGACTTTTTTTGAAGGGAGAAGATGCTAGTTGAATGGATAGAGTGTAGTGTGTAGGATGTATAAAGATTCAGATTTTGCAAAATAGTGTTTTAAATGGGTTGCGCCTTTTTTTTATTCATTCAGCAAGCAGTTGTGTGGGGAAGTCAGTGTTATTGTTCTGAGGGTTCTTTGTGCTCAACGTGGTGAGTACTTATGAATCATCTTGTTTCTCTTTGATTGATTGATTGATTGGAGTCACTTGCCGTCTAAAGTATGAGCCTTTCAGGGTATACAATTAGACAAGCAGAGCTATGGAATCATAGTATTCATCCGCTTAATTTTTGGGACCTTTTATTGAAAAGACCCATCTAGGTATTCAGAAGGAGTGGTTTCCCCGAGATGTGAGCTAATAGTTGCCAAACTGGGATAAGCGTTGTTTATTCAGGCTGCAGTCTGGAGCTTCATAGGATAATTACTCATACTCTTTATACTTTGAACACCTTCATCTTTCGCGTTAAGTAAGTGTCTAATTTCAAGACTTTTAGTCCAAGATAACTAAACCACAATCTTGGTGTTAGAAGATACAGCAAAATGGCAGCCATAAGGCTGCCCTAAAGCTCAACCCTTCAAGTTAAGGAAGAACCAGCAGCCCCCGCCCCTCAGGGCATTCCCTCAGTTTTTCAGACCGTTTCTTCGTATGGTGTAGAAGTTGTAGATTTAAAAAGAATCTTGAGAGTCTTCCGGGCTTGACAGCAGGGCGGATAGATATTCCTTGCCCTCCTGCATCGTGAGTGGGTGCAAGTGTGGGCAGAAGGGATTATTTCTATGTTCCTTGACTTTACTTTTGCGATTCCAAGGCTGAAAGAGTGACGCAGTCCTTTGATATGGGCTAAAGCTCCTCGTAAGGCTGTGAGGCTGGAAAGGCATACAACTACTAGCAGCTAATGACCACAGAGTTCGACACGATACAATAAATGTACCGCCAGCTGGGGCTGTGGTCGGTTTCTGCGTAGCAGGATACAGCAGCCACCATGGCTTAACCACAGTCTTATTACGACAGATGAGTGGCAAACCCGTGCTTATGACATGTTGTGTTGAAGTGGGATTGGACGTAGCCGCTCAGCCCCAATTCTAAGCGCTCCGCAGATATGACGTTCAGTATTAATTGATGCCTCTGCCTTGTGTTCCACTTGTTCTCCTTATCTTCGCCATCAGGTTTTCTTGATCATGGAGCCATTTTCCTCTCTCGCCATCGCAACAGCTGTCGTCCAGTTTCTTGATTTCACCGAGAAGATTGTATCAGGGACACGAAAAATCTATAAATCTAATTCTGGAGAGTTGGAAAGTAATTCTGAAATAAAGATCATCACCACAAGTTTGGTAAAAGTCAATGACTAATTGCGGCAATCTATCACCCAACCCAAATTGCAGCCTTTTTCGTCGCAGGATGAGGAGATTGTTAGGCTGGGGATGCAATGTAATGAAATTGGTGGGCGCCTAATTTCAGCTCTCGATCAACTGCAGACGCAAGACAAACATCAGCTTTGGAAAAGCTTCCGGGTAGCGCTACGTTCGGTCTGGACTCAGGAAGAAATTGACACGCTTTGTAAGGCAGTGGAAAGCTACAGGCAACAAATATCGATGCATGTGCTTGTATCACTAAGGTACCTCTAATCTATTCAACTTTTGCAGTCCTTCGCTAAGTTTACTACTACACTAGAGAACAGGTTACGTCCGCAAACAATAGCCATCAGCAAGACTTGCACAAGACCCAGAGTATTTGCCGCGAAATACTAGCAGAGATAAGTGGTAGTTCAAAATGGCAAAACGATGTGATTGAGGAAATCAGGAGAAGTTATGGTCAAAGCCTTCAAGATTCAAAGCCTAAGGCGCCACCAGCACAAATGTATCGATTTATTCGTGTCGGTGACGCAGAACAAGTCGGCAATCGCTTGCTCACCTTCCTCGAGTTCCAAGAGATGAATTATCGGTATGAAAAAATCGCGCATGCATATGTGGAAACCTTCAAGTGGGTGTTCCATCCTTCACCTGGAGCTGCTAATTGGGCAAACTTCTCAGACTGGATCCAATCAAATGACGAGCCATTATATTGGGTTACTGGCAAGGCTGGATCAGGAAAATCCACTTTGGTGAGATATGTATCCGACCACCAAGAAACAAACTCCATTTTACAGGTATGGTCTGGACGCTGCCCGCTTATAACAGCGTCGTTTTTCTTTTGGAACTCAGGGTCAGACATACAGATGTCCTACGAGGGACTGATTCGAAGTCTGATGTATCAGATTCTGAAAGAGATACCGGATCTAGTTCCGGTTGTCTTTCCTCATAGAGCGGAAATTGACATACTCTTTGGGGAGCGTATCGTTCAGCAGAATGAGATGCCTTGGACGTGGGACGAGTTATTAAAGGCATTTCGGATATTGCTTAAGGAAGCTACTAAATCTTCCAAAATTATGTTCTTTATTGACGGTATGGATGAGTTCCAGGGGAAGACATTGGATCTTATCGACTTTATCAAAGAGTTAGTCATTCCTGGAGTCAAGGTATGCGCATCTAGTCGACCGTGGATTGAGTTTGAAGATGCCTTCGGACATCGTCCACATCTTCGGCTTGAGGACCTCACCTACAACGACATCAAGCTCTTTGTGACATCGAAGATGACCGACAACGCGGGGTTCAGAGTCTTTCAGCAACTAGACCCAAAGTTTTCCTCTCAACTCATCGAGAACATATGTATTAAATCCTCGGGGGTATTTCTGTGGGTCATATTAGTCACAGAGTCTCTTCTTACTGGCTTGTCGGAGGGTGAAAGACTTTCTGATTTACAGAAAAGGCTTGAGAGTTTGCCGGCTGATCTCGAGGATCTGTTCTGGAGAATACTCGATAGTCTAGATACCTGGCATTTCGAGAGAGCATCCCAGCTATTCCAGCTCGTTCAAGCCTCGCGGCGTCCCCTGACGCTTCGGGATATGTCATTTGCAGACGAAGATGACCCGAATTATATTACCGACGCTCCCTGTAAAGAAATGAGCACCCAAGAGGCCGCCTCAAGAGCTGAGCTCATGCGTCGACGCATCATGGCCTGCTGTAGGGGACTCCTTGAAGTCAAGTCCAGATCAGCAGAAGTACTTCCATATGTCAATGTCACATATTTGCATCGTACTGTCAAGGACTTCCTTGACAACGATGAGATTTGGAAGAAGCTATGCGGCGCAACAAACGAACAGTTCAATGTTAACCTCCGGTTATACAATTCTCACATTATGTGGATCAAAACGCAGGGCGAAGATACGATCAAATATGACACTTTCTGGGGTCGAGTGCAGTCCGCTATAGAGTGTGCTATCGAGGCTGATCCAGGATGTTCAACATTTCAGATTAATTTGCGGAACGAGATTGACAAAGCTGCAACAATTGTTGCAAACACTATCATTCTGGATGGGGTAACTTTCATGCAGAGCTCAGCCAATGTTCCCTCATCAAAACTGAAAAGTCGAAAAACATCACACTTGATAGAGGATCCGGAAACAAACTTCCTAAATAATGCCATACTTTATCAGCTTCCAGGATATATCGACACAGCTCTCAAAACTATGCCTCCTCATCAAGCTCCTAGCGCAGCCACGAAACTCATGTTCTTAACAATGTCATTCCCTCCAGATTTCAATCCCAAATTTAGCAGGATGCATAGACGAACAGTCGAACCCCTAATGTATCTCTTCCTCCAACATGGCGCAGATCCACACTTCTGCCCCCATGATAAGTCAATCACAACCTGGAGCGCGCTCCTACAGTCCCAATTAGATCGTGAGGAGAGCAGCCCCGATGAAACCTCTACAATAAAACACTTTCTCAACTTTGGCGCCGACCCAACAAACCCCAGACTACAGCTCCTCGTCGAAAAGGGGCTCCTCACCGAGGAAGTGAAGAATCTGATAAAGGTTAAAAAAGGTATTCCTTCCAAAAGCGAGCTAAATCAGAATGACACTGAAAAGATAAATAGGGGAGTACAGATCCAAGAAAAGGCATCGGATATGGTCGGGACTCAGCTCGGGATTCTCCTCCACGTCTATATCAACATCCATGTTCAGGGATAAGGGTAAAAATATGTCTCTACCAAGATGAGGACAGCACATCACACTAGGTCCATGTACGTATCGATATTTGTTCCACATCATCAATACCCGGCATCAGTCCGGCTCAAACTCCCACCTCTTAAACGATCACAACAACATACAACCCCGGCCACTTCTATAGGGACTCATCAACACTTGTGATTTGTTACGTGAATGATATCCCAATGCCTTGACCTGGCCATGACAACCCACATGGTGATGTAAACTCATCACCACTGCCATTTTGCGGAGACGACACATCTCCCTCGGGAGGTAGGGTAGCAAAGTAGGGGGTGACTAACTATGGGAAGGAAAACAAGAAACGGAAAGAGTGTGATTTATTTATCAGGAAAAAAAAGGAGAGCGATTCTATTCTTCTATCTTTATCTCCATCTACCCCTTATGTCCACCAAATAGACTTTTTTAATTTAAATCAAACAATCAATCAATCAGTGCTGTCAAATCACCCAAGGCTCCAAAACTTCTACAATGCTACCAAAATAATAAATAACATACATACATACATACATACATACATACATACATACATACATACATACATACATACATACATACATACATACATACATACATACATACATACATACATACATACATACATACATACATACATACATACATACATACATACATACATACATACATACATACATACATACATACATACATACATACATACATACATACATACATACATACATACATACATACATACATACATACATACATACATACATACATACATACATACATACATACATACATACATACATACATACATACATACATACATACATACATACATACATACATACATTCCACCCCAAAGCCACACATCCACCACCCAACCCAACACAATCCAATCCCTCTTACTCTCTTTCCACCCAGAACGCTCCTGCTGGAGAGAACTTGAGTAGTAAGGAGGATGTAGTAAACCACTTTATTTATTTTTTCCGGGAGTCCAAGGAGCATCGGTTTTTGATCTTGGGAAGAAGGGGGAGGAGGAGGAGAAAAATCATACCATCTTCACCATTCTATATACCTACCTATCCCACCATCTATCTATCTATCTAAGCGTGGTAGCACCAAGTTACTAGACGGGGGGAGAGAGAGAGAGAGAGAGAGAAAGAATACGGAAATGCATATCAATTACCATCGGGACGAGATTTACCAGCTGTTGATGGATAAGACAGAGACAGGAAGGCTCTTTTTTTTCCTTCTTCTTTTCTTTTTCCTTTTCCTTCACAGCTTATTTTCAAAGTACACCACTCATGCACACAAACCACTCCCATCACGAACAAGTTTAATTTTTTTTTTCAATAATAATGGATTGATTGATTGATTGATTTTTTCTACGCACAACAACCAAATATAAAAAAAAAGGGGGGGGGGGGATGCCATCTACTTTCTAGCCCGCTCGCTCGCTCGCTCGCTATGCATGCATACACACAACCAACCGACAAACCAACCAACAAGCAAGTAAGCAAGTAAGCAAGCAATCCTCGGGAAAAAAATATCACGTTATCACTGCCTGCCCACACGTAGAGAGACAGCGACAGAGGTGACTGGGTCAGAGAGAGTTGTGAAGGGTGAAGGATGAAGAGGGGGGAAATAGCAGGGTGCTTTTCTGTGCGACTCTGACGAGGGTTGATATAAAAAATAGTGGGGGGAGGTATATCACGTTAACCCGCTGTATTGTTGAGCAGCGGGACAGAGGTGACTTGTTTTTTTTTCCTCTTCTCCTTCTCCAAGATGGGAGGGGATGGGATGGACGAGGGAGAGAGAGAGAGAGAGAGATGATTACTCGGATGCAGCAGGGGCGTCTTCGAGGGTTTGGCCTTCCTGGATGGAGAGGGATTGGAAACCTTCCGTGGTGATGTTTACAGCGCCGGCTTGAACGAGCTGGGAAAAGTGTTAGTTGGATGTTTTTTTAAAAAAAATAAAAAAAAAGGCATGTCATGGGACATAAAAACTTACAGCGCGGCTCAAATCATCAATCAAGTCATCAGGGTCCTCGATGCCGACGCACAACCTGATGATATCCTCGGGCATGTTCCTCTCGCGGCGCGTCTTCTCGTCGATGCTGGCGTGGCTCATGCGGCATGGCATGCTGATGAGGGAGTTTACACACCCAAAGCTGACGCTAATTCCCCATAGCCGTGCGCTTTCGACAATGCGCTCGCTGACTAGCACGTCACCAGTCTCAAAGGACAGCACGGCGCCAGCGCCACGTGCCATGCTCCAGTGCAGGTCGTACTGGGGGTGTGACTTCAGGCCTGGGTAGCGGACTTTGAAGCCGTGGGACTCGAGGAAGGTGGCCACGCGCATGGCATTGGCTTGCTGCTTCTCCATACGGACGCCTAGAGTCTTGATACCGCGGAGGAGCAACCAAGAGTCAAAGGGTGAAAGGCCGCAGCCCGAGGCATTAATGGTAAAGTACAGCCTATCGCCGAGAGCCGAGTCGTTGATGGCAATGACACCGGCCATGAGGTCGTGGTGGCCAGAGAGGTACTTGGTACCGGACTCGTAGACGACGTCTGCACCCAGATCGAGGGGGTTGAGCAGCATGGGCGACATCATGGTGTTGTCGACGGCGACAATGGCGGTGGGGTTTGCGGCGTGGGCAAGGGCAGCCAGGGTGGGGATGTCGCAGATCTTGATGAGGGGGTTGGTGGGCGTCTCGAGCAGGACCAGGGCAGTCTTGTTGTTGACGACTGTGCGGATGGCGTCGGGGTTGGTTGTGTCGACGTGGTGGACAATGATGCCGCCGTGGGTGGACAGGTACTTGAGCAGGCGGTTGGAGCCGCCGTACAGGTCGTCGCCGGTGACGACCTCGTCGCCGGGACGCAGCAGGCGGGTGATGACGTCGAGAGCACCCATGCCCGACGAGACGACGAGGGCGCGGGAGGCGTTCATGATCTTGGCCAAGTGGCGCTCGAGATGTGTGCGTGTGGGGTTGCCGGAGCGTGTGTAGTCGTACTCGCTGCCACCGCCCGACGCCGAGTCCTGCTTGAACGTCGCCGACTGGTAGATGGGGACGGAGCTGGCATTGTACTGGTCGGTGCTCTCCGTGTAGACCAGCTCCGTGGCGAGGGCGTACTTGCGGCCATTGCGGGGCGTGCTCGGGGCGGGCGAGGGCGGCAGGTTGTGGCCGTCAATGTCGAGGGGGAGCGGCGCCTTCTTGGAGCTCTCGGCAGCCATTGTGGCTGTGAGTATGGCTGTGATTCTGGTGGTGTGAGCGTCCGGCGTGCAGACCGCGTCAAGGCTGGAGTCGAGTCGGGGCAAATCCAGTGCACCGATGACGGAGTAGGTGACGGGTGGGCAAAAGGCAAAGGCGGATGCAAAGGCAGGTAGATGGGGTTAACAAAGTAAGGTAGGAAAGACGGCGCAAACAAAGAGTACAAAAGTCAGCGGGAAGATATGCATCATGTTAGCCCTGACGTGGGGAGTCACCGCTGCAATTACGCCATATTCAGCGATGCTGATTCGGCACTTGTGCAGTAACTGTCCGACCATCGGAATCGGACGCATGGTTGGCTCTCGGCTATGTTCCCTTACCCCAGATTCAGGCAAACTATCCATGCCCATTGTTACAACAGAAGAGGTCCATGACAAATCGCAAGGTTTGTCACAAGAAGGTATTTTTATGACAAGAGAGTAGGTCCATTACAACAAGGTGGGTCCATTGCAAGAAGGGTAGTATTCGACCATCTGCATTAAAAAAGAAGATAGTCATCGTGCTTGCAATTAAAATTATGACACCATTTTGAACAATAACCCCCAAACCACGCGCCCGAATGCTCGCTGATTTCAAACGCCTTCCCCAATCAACCCAACCCTACACACAAGCTAGGAATACAAACATGACGTCCAAGAAGACAATTTCAGTCTGGCCTGGATTTCTTCATCCCTCCCACCCCCAGCCCTGTTTCATCTTGGTGTGATGGCGGGAAGCGACTTTCTGGCATGCAGGTTCATCTTAAACTCAAAGATGCCCTCCTCTGTTCCACAGTACAGCGTGCGCCCGTCTTGGCTCATCGCAAGCCCCGCCGTTCGCACCCCTAAACTCGGATTATATTGCATACTGCGACTCGGCCTCCTAAGACCGAGACTGAACTCATAAGTTTCAACAGACGGCTGGCTTGCACGCGCGTTCCTCAGCCGCTCGCGCATCTGTGTCAATTGGCGCAGACGACGAAGCTCACTCCGGAGCTCGGGGGCAGTCGGGTTGCTGCTGCTGCCGCCACTGGCAGCATTGTTGGCGTTGGACGTGACGGTGCGGGCGACATTGCTGGTAGCACGCGTTTGGCTGGCCAGCGCTTCCTCGATAGTGCGCCAGGCATCATCTGTAGAGGTTATAATTTCGTTAGCCACTCGATGCGCACGTGCAGGAATTGTGTTTGGCGAGCGTGTGGTGACGGCATCGGTAATGTTGGCCTGGTAGCTCGTTGGGACGTTGACCGTGCCTTCGTTGATGGAGACAATGACGGATGCTTGGCGGCGAGGCGCTGTTCTTTCTACAATGGAGCGGTTCAGTTGGCGAAATCTGTCCGACATGATGAAATCAGATGCCTGCATGAGAGAGGGGAGTTCGCGGCGACTGGCTTCTCTGCGTAAAGTTGTCAGCATGTCAGTGCAGGCCGGATGCAATCAGGCGCCAAACCTTGTAGAATCGCTGTACCGCGGAGCAGTGTAGTTGATGCTGCGGGGCACAACCCCCTGCTCCTGGGTGTCTTCGCGTTGTCTGGTTGTTCGCAGCGCCTCGAGAACCTGTCGTTCGTGGGCAGTCAAGCCGTGCGGGTCGTTGTCTGATTCGACCACCCCCAACCGGCGATGCGCTCTCTGTCGTTCCGAGTCGGCCTCGAAGTATTCATTGGCGGCATTGACGGCTGCCGCAGTACCTTCCGAGTCCAGAGCACGGCGGTATCTGCGGATAAAGTCTGCCTCTCTACGTAGCTCGTGCATCTCTGGACTCAGGGTCAAGTCAAAGTCTGCTATTTCGACCTTTTCCAATCCTTCTTCTTTAGGGTCAAGACTTAGAATTTGTTTCACCTTCAGGCCTGATCGAAGATCGGCTACGCATACTCTGCCCTGGTCTTCGCTCCAGACCAGAAGATCCCAAGGAGCTGGCGAGAAATACATGGTTCTTACCGCGCCTGCGCTGGCAACCACGTCTGGTCTCGTCGAGCTGATCAGCTGCACGACTGCATCTTCGCCGTACTCGACCAGCCTCAGAAGGTCCATGTCAAAGACGGTAATGTACCCACACTCTGACCCCAATGCGCAAAGGCGCCCAGCAGGTGACCACGCTGTTGTAAAGTAGCCATCACAAGAAGTATCCGCTGGACGGTATAGACGTATTTGGTCAAGCAGCAGCCATTCTGGTGGTGTTGATTGTATGGACTCGTCTGGTGCCTTTGCGCTACCAGGCTTGGACTGTGTGCTGGACCTTTTGAAAAAGAAGCCGGTGGGTGCGTCGCCTACGGCAACCAGGTACTGGCCGTCGGGCGAGATGGAAGCATGGTTCATGGCAAAGGGCAGATCCAGCACGGTCAGTTCGAGGTTCTGGACCAGAGAGTAGATGCGCACAGTCTTGTCGTTGTTGGTGAGGATTGCGACGACCTCTTCCTGGGCGTTGCTCTGGCCATTGGTATGACTGTTGCTCTGGCCATTGGCATGGCTGTTGCTGTGACTGTTGGCGTGTGCAGGAAACTTGTGTATGGTGATGGAGTTGACAATATCCTCCCCAATCTTCTCGAGGCGTATGCGATGTGTGGCGCCCAGCAGCGGCGAGCGAGGCAGACGGTGCTCAAAGTCTAGGGGCAGCGAGGCGTCGACGTGGGTCGAGTCGGTGGGCGGGAAGCCGGTGAGCTTGATGGCGGCAAAGTTGCCATGGTCTGCGCCGCCAACACACACATAGCCGTGGCCTGAGGCGGTGCAGCGAGCCTCCCAGGGCAGGGTGGTGACGTGGGCCTGCGTGCGGGTGGCGGCGTTGAGGCAGTAGATGTCGGCACCGCTGGCGTAGTAGACGAGGTCGGGTTCGGGGGAGCTGATGAAGTGTCGCAGCTGGTAGTGTCTGCGCGTGTCAGTCGGCCTGCGCATGCGGCCTCGAGGGCGGCGGTGGGCGGCTCACGCGATAGGGATCTTGGTGGGGTAGTACGACTTTTGGGGCAGCACAAGGGAATCCGTGTCTCGACTCCTGCGGCGGTCAGTCATCAGTCACGGTCGTCAGTCGTCAGTCGGGGCATGGCGGGACGGGGCGGCGGGAGTGCTGACAGAAAGTCGTCGACGGCCATGGTGCGCAGTCACGTCGGCCAGGGCTGCATGTCGCTGCGGTGTGTGGAGCGGTGTTGTGGTGTAGAGCGGCGGGGTGTGTGGTGCGGTGCTGCCTGGTCTGGTGCTGTCTGGTCCTGTGCCGTGCTGTGCTGTGCTGTGATGCGGCTGGCGAGGCTGTGGGCAGCGGCGTATACGACGTCACACGGATCTGCTGCGAGGAGCGCTAGGAGGAGGGCAGTGGGCGATGGCAACACGGCCGCGCGCTGCTTCTACGCGGGGCACAGACGGACACGCAAGACAAGAATGCTGTCGTCGTCCCGGGCTGTCTTGGGCGTGGCACAATGTCCAGTGTCCAGTGTCCAACGCTGTCGTGCGTGGGCACGTCGAGACGGCTTCCCCACACGCCAAAGCTCCCACGCATGCGTCTGCCAAGCCACACCTCCATGTCCATGTCCATGTCCAGCAGCGCGTCATCCACCAGCTCGTCGACGGCAGGAGAGAGTGCGTGTGCCAAAGCAATGCATGCGCCGTCCGCCCACGCTGCAGCAGCCGTTGCCCCTCGGCCTGCAAGCACAGACTCGGGTCGCGGAACCTCGGACAGCGCCTCTGCTCTGGCTGCGTCGCCTGCGTCTGGATCGCCAAGCCCGATTGCTAGAAGTTTCTCCCGAATTTTCTCTTTCGTCCAAGCTTCACCCGCCGCCATCATATAACCATCTCCCCTCCCACCAACCCTCGCCTCCAGCCTTTTGCTTGTTGCCCCATCTCCCTCAGCAGCGTCCCATACACATCCACAATGCTGTCTTCAAGATTATCACGCGCTGTAAGCTGCATTCCTTGACATGGCTGTTGCTGCCCCAAATTCTAACATCGTCATCAGCTGCCGCGTGCGGCCTCTGCTGCCCAGCGTGCGCCCGCCTTCAGGCCTGCCATGGCCTCCCGGCTCGTGCGCGGATACGCCGACGAGAAGGTCCAGGGCTCCGTCATCGGCATCGATTTGGGAACCACCAACTCGGCCGTCGCCGTCATGGAGGGCAAGACACCGCGCATCATTGAGAACTCGGAGGGTACGTGCACCACCACGGCAGTCAATGCCATCATCGCGCAGCCCCACTAACATGGTTTTTTCCAGGTGGCCGCACAACGCCATCCGTCGTTGGCTTCACAAAGGAGGGCGAGCGCCTGGTCGGCATTGCCGCCAAGCGCCAGGCCGTCGTCAACCCCGAGAACACGCTGTTCGCAACCAAGCGTCTCATTGGCCGCAAGTTCACCGACGCCGAGGTCCAAAAGGACATCCAGCAGGTGCCCTACAAGATTGTCCAGCACAGCAACGGCGATGCCTGGCTCGAGGCCCAGGGCCAGAAGTACTCGCCTTCGCAGGTCGGTGGCTTCGTCCTCGGCAAGATGAAGGAGACTGCCGAGTCCTTCATGGGCAAGAGCGTCAAGAACGCCGTCGTCACCGTCCCCGCCTACTTCAACGACTCGCAGCGTCAGGCCACCAAGGACGCCGGTCAGATTGCCGGTCTGAACGTCCTCCGTGTCGTCAACGAGCCCACTGCTGCCGCTCTCGCCTACGGTCTTGACAAGGCCACAGACAACGTCGTCGCCGTCTACGACTTGGGAGGTGGTACTTTCGATATCTCCATCCTCGAGATCCAGAGCGGTGTGTTCGAGGTCAAGTCGACCAACGGTGACACTCACCTCGGTGGCGAGGACTTTGACATTACCCTCGTCCGCCACCTCGTCCAGCAGTTCAAGAAGGAGCAGGGCATCGACCTAAACAGCGACCGCATGGCCATCCAGCGTATCCGTGAGGCCGCTGAGAAGGCCAAGATTGAGCTGTCTTCGTCTACCCAGACCGACATCAACCTGC
Source organism: Mycocentrospora acerina (assembly GCA_022701365.1). Lineage (NCBI taxonomy): Eukaryota > Fungi > Ascomycota > Dothideomycetes > Pleosporales > Mycocentrospora > Mycocentrospora acerina. Next base: position 127,229 of record JAKUHH010000234.1, on the reverse strand, counting down.
CCTTCATCACCGCCGACGCCTCTGGGCCCAAGCACATCAACACCAAGCTCACCCGCTCCCAGCTTGAGAAGATGATGGACCCGCTCATCAGCAGGACCGTCGACCCCGTCCGCAAGGCGCTCAAGGACGCCAACCTCAAGGCCACCGACATCAACGAGGTCATCCTCGTCGGCGGCATGACCCGTATGCCCAAGGTTACCGAGTCGGTCAAGAGCATCTTCGGCCGCGACCCCGCCAAGTCGGTCAACCCCGATGAGGCTGTCGCCATTGGTGCTGCGATTCAGGGTGCCGTCTTGGCTGGTGAGGTTACCGACCTTCTCCTGCTCGACGTCACTCCCCTGTCTCTCGGTATCGAGACCCTCGGCGGTGTCTTCACCCGCCTGATCAACCGCAACACCACCATCCCCACCAAGAAGTCCCAGGTCTTCTCCACCGCCGCTGACTTCCAGAGCGCCGTCGAGATCAAGGTCTTCCAGGGTGAGCGTGAGCTTGTCCGTGACAACAAGCTGCTCGGCAACTTCCAGCTTGTTGGCATTCCTCCTGCGCACCGTGGTGTTCCCCAGATCGAGGTCACCTTTGACATTGACGCCGACTCGATTGTCCACGTCCACGCCAAGGACAAGTCGACCAACAAGGACCAGTCCATCACCATTGCCTCTGGCTCGGGTCTCTCCGACTCTGAGATTGAGAACATGGTTCGCGACTCTGAGCAGTACGCCGAGTCGGACAAGGAGCGCAAGAACGCCATCGAGGCTGCCAACCGCGCTGACAGCGTTGTCAACGACACGGAGAAGGCCCTCAAGGAGTTTGAGGACCGTCTTGACAAGACCGAGGCCGAGAAGATCAAGGAGAAGATCACCGCCATGCGCGAGTTCATTGCCCAGAGCCAGTCTGGTGAGGGTAGCGCTACTGCCGCCGAGATCAAGGAGAAGACGGACGAGCTCCAGAACGCCAGCTTGAGCCTCTTTGACCAGATGCACAAGGCCCGCAACGAGAGCCAGAACCAGAGCGAGCAGCCCAAGCCTGAGGAGGAGGGCGAGAAGAAGCCATAGATGCTTTGATCGCTAAAATCCTCGTTTTGTCCTTGTTCCTCTTGGTTTTTGTTTTCTCGGGCAAAAAACAGGCGTATTGCATCCGGTCATGATCACGGTCTGGTTGGGAGTCTTTAGACTTGTACATTTTCCGTCCACGTGTTTGATCATCTTGTACCTATACCTCTCGTCTACGGCCTTCTCTTCTCTGTTAGCGTTTGTTTTATTACCCTTGTACGACTTTATTCAATGTCGCCATTAACGAGTCCTCCAAGAGGAGGCAAAAAGCTATGTCATGGATGCTGCAAGAGCATGTGATTGAGATGAACTGTATTTATAGGAAAGAAATGTGAGAGACGTAATGAAAACGTTACTTCTCCTCTCAACAAACAATTATCACATACACACATATATAATTGCCATTGAACGTGAAAGTATGTTTGTGTGGTATTATTCCAACTCCTGTCATCATGTGAAAGATTGCAGGCCACTTGGTACCTACTTCCATCATGCCACGCCAAGCTCTCCGTCAGACCAACTCCTACATTCGGTGAAATGCAAAAGGTGCCGTCCGTCGGTAAAAATCGGGCCGACGGGACCTGACGACATGCGATACCTTGTGTCATACAAAGTTTATACGCACCAGTCTCGCCATGATCATTCATCCATTAATCCATTAATCAATCAAACAATCAATCAATCTACATTGCTCCATCGTGTACATATATACACGAAACACCCCACTCACCGCTTCCATTGTCCCGTTGTAGTATTGAGAAATCTTTGATATTGATTTCCTTTTTCTTGGTTTGTTTGCATTGACGTAAGGAGTCTGTCTGTCTTCTTTTTTGGGGAAGAGGAGTTACTGTCGTTGTTGTTGTTGCGCGTCCGATATCGGCCGGTGGTTTGGAACGTGCGTGTATGTATGTACGTGTGTGCCCGCTTGCTTGCTTGAGATGTGAGTGAGAGAGAGAGAGAGAGAGAGAGAGAGGCACGCGACAAGAGAAGGGAAGATATATATATATTATATTTCTGTACATCCGGATTATTTGTTTGTTTTGGGGTCATGGGAAGGGAGTCTTGACTTGGATGAGAGAGAGAGAAAGAGAGAGGTAGACTGACTAGGCTGGACTGGACTGGACTGGACTGGACGACTTATACACCGACCGACCAATCTACCATCAGCATACATACATACATACCTTCTTGCTCTTTTCGACGCGCCAGATTCGAGTCTACAAAGATAAAAAAAAAACCCCCGGACGCGCTATTCCGCCTCATCCGCACACACCACACAAAATGCCATCTTTCCTCTCCCTCCCCCGCGAACTCCGCGACATGATCTACACCTCTCTCCTCCTCTCCACCCTCCCGCTCCCCACTCTATCCTCCACCGCCAACACCACCACAATCACCACCACCACCACTTCTTCCACCACTTCCACCACGCACCCCCCCTCCCCAACAGCCGCCGCCGCCCTCCTCGCCTCCTCGCGCCAAATCCACGCCGAAATGACCCAAGCCATTGACCGGCTGCGCGCAAAAAACCGCCTCGAAGCTCGCCTGGATTGTCTCGCGCTAGACGAAAACCTCCACCTGTTTACCTGGCTGGGCGTCCCGCTTGTACGGACGCAGACGGGTGTTCTTGGCAAGGAGAGGGAGGCGAGGCCGCTGACCTGGAGGGAGAGGGTGTGGGGCGCTGCTAGTAGTAGTAGTCGTAGTAGTCGTAGTAGTAGTAGTAGTCGTGCTGGTGGTGGTTGTCGTGTTATGGCGACGGCGGCAATGACGACGACGACGACGATTGAGCGGCTGTGGATCGATGTCCGGATCCGGGGGGTTGGGAAGGCGAATCGCCATCTTGTGGGTGGTGGTGGTGGTGGTGGTGGTGGTTTTAATGGAGAGCAGACTTCTTGGGCTGTTTGCGCGGCGCTAAAGAGGCTGTTTGATGGCAAGGGATCGTCGAGTGGGTTGCTTCTTTTAGTCGGCGATTTGGTGGTTAATGTTGTTTCTCCTTGTGATTCTTCTTCTTCTTCTTCTTTATCTACTTCTTCTTCTTCTCAAACTCCTTCTCTCCCCCTCGACGCCCCCGCCCCCGCCGTCGCCCGCGAACTGACAAACGTGTGGAATAAGATTTGGGCTGGGGATGAGCACCCCAGTGGGGGTTATAGGGTGTTGCTCGAGAGGATTGGTAGGGTGAGGGTGTGTGTTGATGGGGATGAAGAGGAGGGGGGGAGGTGGCGCGTTGTGAGGGGGGAGTTGGAGAGGGGGCAGGCGGAGCGGAGGAGGATTGCTGCGAGGGTGGGGTGGTGATAAGGGGGTTTATTTTGTTGTTGTTGTTTTGTTTGTTCTTTTTATGGGGGAAGAGGGGGGGGGGGGAGTTGGTGGATGTATATGCAAAACGAAAAAAACTCAACCAAGAGAGTTAGTTTGCTAATGGTGTAGAGATGCTGATAAAATTCAACTTTTTATTCTAATTTCTTCCATCTAAATGGACAAACATGAATATTTTTTCAACGTTCGTTGCTAGAATCTTTTTTTACCAGTGGAAGAAGAGAGAAGTCTGCGCCTGGATTCCTGGTTCAAATGGAGTGTGGTTAGCACTCCTTTTTTTTCGTCTCCCTTTCTACTTCAAATACTTCTGGCAAGTACTGCCTACGAACTCTTCTCCTGCTGTTCAGTTTTTTATCCTAAGCTAGATCTGAGTATTTACTACATTCTGTTTCGTTCTATGCAAGAGTGGTAGTATCTCCAGCGTGATGAGTTGTTGCTAGGGATCATCATGGCTTTTTTATATCTTATAGCATTTTTTTTTGGCTAGAAGCAAAGTCTTGCTGAACTTAAGCTCCATGTCCCTGACACTGATAACTTTAACTGAATTTTTCAAGGATCGTTTTCAAGACTGGGTGGTTCTCGTGTGGGTGCTTGGTTGTAGATGGTAGGTTTTGCTTGGGATGTATTGTTGTAGTTTAGTCAAGCTTTCTGGGTTAGGTGGGGGGTTAGGTGGGGTTAGTTGTGGGTTGTAGGTTGGAAGGAAAAGTAGAAGGGATAGGTTTTTTGCGTTGATTGTTGCTGGGCCTTGAAATAGCTGGCTTGTGGGGATTACTTGTGGGGATCATGAAAAGAATGGGTTTGTGGGGGTAGAGTAGATTAGCATTGCGAGTAGTACTAATCCTGTTGTTAGCAGTTGGAAAAGTACTCTACATTATACCGTAGTTGATGGACATGCATGTGCAATTCTTAATCTCGATGGGTTCATCTACATCTGCTGATGATTGTTGAGCGAGCAAATCTCCACATTGATTTCCAGTTTCGTGTTAAGCGACGAATGATGAGGCTGTCATCGGTTGTCAATCAAATATGGCAGCTGTTGGCGACAGAGTGTTGGGAGAAATGTCTTGTGGTACAGCTGAGACAGGCGGTGAGGTATTATCATGCAGTGTTGCGCAAACCGTTGTGGAGATGTTGAAACAGGAGATATGCCGAATGCTGTCGAAGCAGCAGCTGTCCAATCACCAAATCTACCTCGATATTAAACTCTAGTCACGCAAGCCGAAAAAAAGGAAATGCAGGTCCAAGACAATCGAGCATACAGCTTGTATTTCAACACATGTATAGTGAGTAGCGAGACGTAGCTTCCCTTCACACCTCTGTTTCAGCGTGGTGTTCGCGTGGCGAATTGCCTCATAATCTGCAGCTCGGCCCCTTCATTTCCACACCTCAACGTCGTGAGCTGCACAAGAACTCTGGCCCCTGGAAAGAGTGTTGCATAACGAGTCATGTGTTGACATGTCATCGATGGATTTCGTCGTCCCCGGATCGTCACCGCCGATGTCCAAGACCAAACGAGCATTTGAAACTCGCCAAAATATTTAACTCTGAGCATCCTTGAGTAAAGACATATTGCGAGCAAGTCCAGCCTGGCTCTCAATCTCCTCATCCGAAGACAAGACTTCGGCTTCCCCTTCCAGAGGCCTCGTCCCTGAGGATCAACCTTGGCTCTATTTCCGCGAGAGCCATTTCGAGAAGCCCCTCCCCGGCTCGGCACGCACAAGCCTCCGACAGCCCCCGGTTAACGAGCGACCACGCGTTCTTCAACAAGTCGGTTTTTATGCACGCCCGCGCTTTTTTTTTTGCGTACTTCGCCTCCCCGAGGGCAAAAGTTCCCGAGACGCGCGGTTAAGAATAGAATCCTTCTCCACATCAGAGACGCCGACGACGCTGCAGGTTACGTAGAGTGTGCAGTCGTAGAAGGAAGGAAGGGACCGAGATGCGCTGGCGGGCTAAATTTACACCCTCGCACCCAGCGAATTCTATGACATTGACAGATTTTACCCGGTCTTGGTGTGGTGCGAGAGCGTTTCATGGCGCCCAAGCCCTTGCCGCCCCGTAAAGGCGCCCCCGGCGTCATTCGTCGCAGGGCTTTGCGTGTCTCCACGGCCCATTGGCCAGATCTCGACGCCCTCTTCAGGGGAACACGGATTAGCATGCAGGGGCCGCCTGCTTCGCCGTTTGGGCTTTGCAGCTTGCCTCTTCCCGATCTGGATCAGTGACACGAGCGGGACACCCCGTGGGCTGCCGACGGGGGACCTTTCGCACGAGGAGATTTTTTATGTATGATCGTGCTAGAGTTACATATATAATATGGTACCCTGCTCCAGTAGGAGTTCGGTTGTCCGATCTCATTTGGTTTGCTCTACTGCATCCTCTTTCTTTGTAAATTGCACTGTCGTTATACTGCATCAGCTCATACTCATCCCTTGTCCAACATACTACTTTACTGACTCTGGGTTCCTCTCTTACTGCCTCTCAATACAAACTTGATAATCCTCCTACACACACTGCTGGACAGTTGTTTTGTTACACATGACGCGCGAAGACATCGAAATGGCGTCTTCAATTACCACCAGCAACAGGACGTTGAGGCCGGAGATTGAAATCCCGAGCACGAGTGGGAGCAACAGAGAAGCGGAGGAGGGTCCCATGTCGCCGCGCTCGTGGAGGCACCGCACAGTTACATACAAGCCAGTCTCGCGGAGGCATACGGCCAAGAGTTTGGAAGGCGCTGATTACTTCGTATGTAACACTGTAAGATTATCCATATAACAACCATCTAACAGAAGTAGGTCGGTCCTCGCGATATTTCCAAGCATTCAAAATGGCCCTTTTTCCTGCGCATGCACGGCTCCGTCCTGCCGAAGATGATTGTTCCCCTCTTAGTTGTGACTCTTTGGTCTACCCTTATTACTCTCATTTGCGAACACGTCCGAGAGCTCAAAGTCAGCAATCTTTTGCTCACTGTCCTTGGATTCGTCGTTGGTCTGGCTATCTCGTTCCGAACGAGCAGCGCGTATGAGCGTTACACTGAGGGCAGAAAATACTGGAGCCAATTGCTCTTTGTGAGCCAGAATCTGGCGCGCACTATTTGGATTCACGCATCAGAACGCGAGGGCGAGTTGGGCAAGGAGGATCTGCTCGCTAAGCTGTACGTGCCTGATACGAATGGAAATGAGACCCAGCTGCTAACGTCTACCAACCAGTTCTGCCATAAACCTGATCAACGCGTACGCTGTAGCCATCAAGCACAAGCTCCGTTTCGAACCCGGCATTGATTACCCCGATCTTCGTGAACGCGTCGAGTACCTCGAAACCTTTGCCAAGGCAGCAGAGATTGACATCCCCAAGCCGAAAGAGACTGGCAAAGCGAAGTCGGTAGGAGAGTACCTGGGAGTCACGTTCGCCGAGTCCAACCCCCGCAAGAGGATAAAGCGCTCCAAGAAGCCGCTCGGCAACCTTCCCCTCGAAATCTTGAACCATTTGTCGATGTATGTGCACAGCACCATTGATAACGAGACCCTCAAGATTGGTTTGTACCAAAATCAAGCCAGTACGTTGCCGGACCTTCTCCGTAGACTTTCCGCTCGACTAACAATCCTCAGTCACTAGCATAGTCCAGCTCAATGAAGTCCTCATCGGCGTCGACCGCGTTCTCAACACTCCCCTCCCAATCGCCTACTCTATCGCCATCTCGCAAATCACCTGGGTCTACGTAATGATGCTGCCCTTCCAACTTTGGGACGACCTGCGCTACATCACCATTCCTGGCTGCATCTTCGCCGCCTACATCATCCTCGGACTGGCAGCCATTGGCAGTGAAGTCGAGAATCCTTTCGGCCATGACGTCAACGATCTCCCCCTCGAAGCTTTCTGTGAGGAGCTTGAAATAGACCTAGACACCATCACCGCTCAGCCCGCACCCACAACAAACGAGTTTATGAAGAAGCCGACCAACATGCCGATCTGGCCACTAAGCCAGAAGAATTTCGAGGGCTGGCAGGGACGCACTAAGCAGGACATCAGAGATGCACTGTTGACCAAGACAAGAGCAGATATGGATATAAGGAAGAGCTTTGCCGCACCGAGACAGAGTGAGACGGAGGAAAAGAATCTGCATGTTTTGCAGCAGCAGCACGACGCATAGATGTGTTGGCTGTATATGAAAAGTTCTTCTCTTAGATTGTGGATTGTGCGTGGCGTTGGTTGGAGTTCTATCTTGGCTTTCTGGTTATGAATCTCGTTGGGAGTATTTGTCCTGTGCGACATATCACGGCCATAAGGTGCCGACGGGGTTCTCTTCTTTTACTCCTATTTCTTGTCGAATAAGGGCCTAGTGGCCCACGACTCAGACTGACTTGAATAAAAGTCAAAGATCTTGTTCATCAATTTAACACTTGAAAAATGACGTTCCTAAAAACCAACGTGTGATCTCAAGCCATCTTAATATTTGCTTTTCGTTGGGTAAACGCGTGTAAGATCAAACTCGAACTTGTCACCTAATTCAAAGTTTAATGCTGATCTTTCTTGTACCAAAAGTCTCGATTGTAAAGTAAAGCCAAGTTGAATGATGATCGATTTGGCCGTCTAGTTCATATCATACTGAGCGTTCTGGACCCCAAGTGGACAACTCCCCACATAACCGATTCATATCATGTGGTCCGTGAACTTACATGCACGCTCAGGAGGCCGCCCCGTATTCCTTCGTTCACGGGTATGCACGCCACGTCATGCAAGCAACAGCGTTGATGGCGTACCAACATAAAAATCTAGTGTCTTCAAAACGGCTAAAAGGAAATTAGGTAGAACGTCAACAGCATGGTTCCTTTTTGTGGCATGGGGCCGGGCTTTTACTTTTATAATTGGGTACCGAATAGACTTGTAGTGTCGTCTAGCTCATGGACTTCCGAGCAAGTCTTCAACAACAAAGAAGATCCAGTGTATATTCATGAGGCCGTCGCGCCCATGAAATTCCTAATGAAATACTTGATTACAGTCGCATTTGAGTGTTGATTCGGATTTAGGAGATAACGGTCTCTACGTCATGAATACTTTGTCAACCCGCACATCAAATCGAATCTGTAACGATCACTCATACCGAGACGACTACAAGGTAGTCGAGAATGAATTAAATCTCTATGCAGCAACGCACAATTCGATCTGTCTGCTCTTCATTTGTATCAAGACTTATTCCTACTCAAAGAAATCTCTCTGTCTTAGAAATCAAGAGATTACGTTACACTCACTCTCGAACCTCGGTTGAACTTCAAACTCCACTTCACATCGTCAGATTCAGTTCAAACAAAGCACAACACAAAATGACGGATTGCACCACCCACCCTCTCGCCGGCCTTTGGCAGCCCACCCAAGTCAAGCAATTGCACTACGGCTCAGGCTCTGTGAAGAAGTATCTTTTGGACTGCCTTCCAAATGAGAAGAGCAAAGCATTCATTATCACAGGATCCAGTCTAGCGTCCAAAACTCCTCTAATCAAACAGGTGGAGGAAATTCTCGGGGATAAACACGCGGGCACCTTCAGCAAAATCGGTCAGCATGCGCCCGTCGCTCAACTCGACGAGGCCACCGCGCTCGTTGAGAAGGATGAATCTGTAGATACCGTAATCAGTATTGGAGGAGGCAGTCCTATCGACTCCTCGAAAGCCATCAGTTATCGTCTTCACGAGAAGTCTGGAAAGTGGCTCTTCCATATTGCCATTCCAACCACGCTTAGCGCAAGCGAATGCACCATGATGGCTGGATATACACAGTCTGACGGCGTTAAAACCGGGGTTCGCGCAAATGAGCTAGTTCCCAGCGTCGTTTTATACGATTCCACATTTGCACTGCACACCCCAGAGAAGCTTTGGCTCAGCACCGGCCTCCGCGCCATGGATCATGCGATCGAAATGCTCTACCACCCTTCATGCTCCGAGGCGCCAGGACGCTGGATGGCCCTACAAGCCGCAGCTAGCCTGTTCAAATATCTCCCTGCGTACAAACAGAACCCTAAAGATGAAAACATAGTCACGGAACTGCAAATCGCTGCGTTCGCCTCACTAGGTTTCCTCGGATACAATATAAAAGGTGGGATTGGGCTGTCTCACGCTCTAGGATATGCACTTGGCTCTCCCTATAGCATCCCACACGGTATCACGTCGTGTCTCACACTTGGACATGTGGTTAAGTTGAAAGCGCAGGATCCCGCGTCCGCGGAGCAGATTGTGCGTTTATTGCCATTTATTGGCGATACGGCATCTGGTGACGTGAAGAAAGACGCAGAAAAGGTTGGGGAGAGGATATTGAAGTTGGTCAAAGATCTTGGTTTGGATAATAACTTGAAAAACTATGATGTTGGTTGGGATCAAATTCCTATTATCACAAAGAGGGCAACAGGGCAGGAGAGTGGAGACGTATACAATGCAGTCGAAGGGCTGGTCAAGGGGCTATTTGTTTAGTGATAGGAGGTTCATAGGGGTTGTCAAGATAGCACCCAACTCAATGTAACTGCATACACTCTCTACTCCAATATCATTGCTTTGCTTTCCAAACCTTCCATCCAAGACGGTTCTGTAGTGCCTAGTCTTAGCGTTCCGCTCTCTCACACAAAATTCACAATTCCCGAATCATTACTGAATGGTTCAAAGACCAGATCTTGCATGTATATCAGTCGTCTGAATCATCGACATACACCAAGAACGCACGATAAGCCTCTTGAATCAAATCATAGTCAATCCCTATATTAACAGCATTCTTTCCATATTATCTTGAATAACAACAGGTATGCAGTACTTTAACAACTGGTTTTTAAGAACCCGGTATTACATTTGCTACGTGGTTCTCGTATTGGATCTTCATTGTGGTTCAGCATTTCATCCCCGCAGTCATGGCCAACTTTATCGAAAGATTAGTAGCCTTGGATTGTGACTTGCCTACTTCGTAATAATGGCATCGCCAAAGTTCGTACAGTGACATATGTTGGTGTAGTCTGGCTCTTAAAGATTTCTTTTGTTGCAAAACCCAAAGTCATGAACAATGAGCTCGGTACCTCCTAGACTCACTGTTCAGTACGAATACTATAACAGCATTTAGTCGTCCGTGGCTGCCTGTGACCGTGCAGGGCACAATAAAGCACTCCCTTGGATTTTTAAAAGAGACATATTTCATCCGTTCGTTATAGTCCTAAATATATAATTCGACATTGGAAGATGATTTCTCAACATTTTGGGAGAGGATGTTTTGGAACAGGGCGTTTGACAGATGCTTGGAGTTGTGAAAAGGAACACGCAAGCCAGAATTTATGAGAAAATGTTTAATTCCAGGTTAGGCGTCACGGTCAGCCAAGATTGACGTCAATTGCAAAACCGAGAGAACTCCGTATAGTGGAATTCCCAGATATCTTACATTCATCGGTAAGGGATGGTCTTCTCAGCGAACATTGAGATAGTGGCCGATAGTATTTTTCTCTTTAAATTTACATACAAAGTCCTTACCAATCGATGTATCAATCCCCATAGTGGCTGTTTCACTGTGGAAGTCTTCGTTTGCAAGACTGAAACAAGAAAGTCATAGAAAGAGTTGACACAGCTGACGTCTGACTGCCTTATCCATCACATTGAAACAAATTCCAATTTCCTGCCGACATACGTTACGAACTGACAGAGTCTGAAATAAAAGCACAATTACCTTCGTGAAGTTTCTTCATCTAATATAACGCTCTCAGCGTCACTCTCTCGGCACAACCCTCCTCACTTGACAATGAGGCTGACGATGGTCTATCGTTAGGTTGGATCCAGCAAACTCTTTACCGCCACTGTCATGCATTTGATTACTGAGATTGGACCTTTGCCAGAGCCGTGGAAAACAATAAGAAAATACAGCTCATACCTCACTTGATTTTTAATTCAGTTCTTCGTACATTTTCAGAATAGAAAATTGCCCAAATATCCTAGAGAGTCAAAATATCATGATAAATCTAAGAAAAGTAAGAAAAAAAATTTCTCATCAACCTTAGCAAAATGATGCTCATATCAATGCTGTGTTCAAATACAAACTCCTGCAGGCACGCCAGGGTTACTGCATTTTGTATTCTGCATATGGTTCCAATATGCAAATTGCTTACTCTTAGATTCAAGCCTATATTCATACTAGGAAATTGTGCAAACTCATCTCCATAGAGCAAGTTCTATCATTATCTTGCCGCTCCCGTATGACTCGAGAGACTGTACCATTGTATGCATTGATATACTATTTTTGGGGTCACAAGGGTAAGCGAACACGCCAAGCCTTCTCGACTTCCTTGCATTTACCGTTATAATATACGCCTGGTGGGGCGCTTGTTGATAAAAGGTACGTGCCAATACATATCCTCGCTTTTCTTCCGTATTCTCTTCCCCAGAGAATCATTCGATTTAGCGCACTGTGGAGCAAAGGAAGTCATTAGTAATGCCCTGCAGCCAGTCGATAGCACCGGACCCATTTAAAGATAGTAACTTTACACGAGGTGACGTTCGCTTGCATTATATTCTTGTATTATTTCTATACATAATTCTATGCATGTGTGTTACATCTCCGATACTCATTATGATTTTGCGTTGTCACACGTATGTCACCTGTTTTCCCAGCGAACGCCAGTCGAAGTACTGGTTGCATTTGTTCGTTCTCACTTACCGCTAACGTGGGAGACAGCGTGGTTTTTCGATTAGACTCTAAAGGGGAATTCCGGCCTTATCAAGAACATCTGAGTGATGAATGTTTAGAATAATTTTCCGGCAAAGTCAATCTGTGGAAGGCGATGCTATCAACTCATGCCTTCTTTCCTCATGTTGTAGATGTCTCAGGTACGATATCGGAAAAGGATTACGAGAATTCCTACCTCATGTGACTGTTTTAGGCACATTTGCACAGTCCGTAGCTTGATGGTGAATTTAGGCTTTAGCGAGTGAGGACCGCACAAGCAAATCAATATGTTCAGTTAGAGTCTATTAGCTATTGATTGATAAAAATGTCAAGACTAACAGTGGTGCGTTGTAAGCTATCAGAATCCGACTTTTATAGGGTGATAAGATTTGGACGTTAGAAATGAGCAAAGAGAAAATTGCTTGGAGGACTGAGCTTGAGGGAATCTCTAGTAGGTTGTACATTGAGAAAACGATCATTTTCAATATTGCTAACCTATCTGGAGTTTACTATTATTAACTACCCTGGTATAATTCGTTTTTAGTTTACCCTACTTCTGTCATGTCCGCATCGCATCATATCCCATAATGCCCGTAACAGAATAGGGAACTGATTCAACAAGCGTCTCATCGTATCTTGTAACCTAGAGAGGAAACAATTAAACAAAAATACGTAGACCAAAATACGTACTAAAAGCCCACCCCACAGACCAAAAGAGATGAAAACATGCTAGAGGAACACTGTGGGTTCACCGCTAGGTAATTGAACACGTCAAACGCCAAAGCGAGGAAGGTATAGACAGAAAGAAAAGAGTGAGATAATAGACCCTCGCCAACGCTACGTCGACATAGCTCGCTCAACTAGGAAATCTCGGACTTGATAGATGCAGTACCCTTCACCTCACCATGTAGAATGTCCAGCAGTTTTCGCAACGTATCCGAATTACCAGTCCTCTTTCGGATGATCTTTCCCTCCTCATCTTCTCCTTCAGCATCGTCGTCCTGTGTGAGCAACTCAATGGTTCTCCGTAGCTTCTCGTATGCGGTATTGAGCTCTGAATGTGACACTTCGAGCTTGCTGTATTTTGTGGTGAGAGCGGAAAGCTGAACTTCGAGATCACGGGCATGTTTCTCTTTGCGTTCGCGAAAGGCGCGTTGAGCTGCGCGGTTCTGGGCTCGTCGGCGCTGGAAATTAGTCAGATTTGATTTGGTCAAAACGAGTACGAGTATTTACTCCTGAGGTAGTGTGTATTCTTTCAGTCGACATAGCACCAGAAATATGCGCGAAATGGGGCTCGACATGCTGTAGTGGGCGAGGGCTGCAGTAAGGGCTATCGTGCTCAGACTCAAGGTCTGATGAAGTCATTGGTGGGGGATATGACCCGAATTGTATTGACTCGTCGACTATTTGTGGATAGTAGACTTGATGTACGGGTGCGGGGAACTGATCGTATGTAGAGGAAGCCTTTTCAATGTCAGGACTGAGTTTTGATACGACCACATCTCAAACATACTGGAGATCCGCTTAGGCTAGGGACTTTGGACAGCTCTGGTGGCATATTGAATACCGTGGTCTGATGTGGGGGCATATAATTGCCCTGAGATAGCCAATACTCAAACGACTGGGAATTCATTATGCGATGAATATATATGTTTGGTGTGTTAGGGTTTCTTGATTTAAGCTAAGACTTTGCTTTGACTGCCTTCTTGTGTTGGCTTGGGACGATGGATTATGAGCGCTTGGAGAGGCAGAGAGTAAGGATAGTACAACCTAAGTTGCATGTGTCGTAGAGAAGGGCTTACGCAACGTGGGTGAGCCGACGTTATATACAACGGACCCACTTCCGAATTTGATCTAATGAGCCCATTTGATGGATTTAGAGCCTGAGCAGGGATCTTATCCGTCAACGCCATAGCGCCCGCATAACGGTTATGGACAAATCCTCAGACAAGGACGTTAGTGTAGAATACCGCTTGACGAGCGTGATTCCGCTATCTCGTCTCCGGCGCGCGCGACCGAAGCATGGCCCAGAGGTGCGGCAAGCTTTCTTGGCCATGGCTATTCTGGTCTTCCAGTGGTTCCTGGGAGCATGGGTCAGCGCGGAGAGAACCACTATGCCACAACAGGGCTGAGATAAATCATTGGCAGAAGAGAAAGGCTAAGCTAAAACAAGGTATTATTAGCGGGATGTGCAGCATGCAGGTTAGTCCTTCGTACGGTACAAAGCGTTGCCGGCTCGAAGGAACACCTTACCTATGAATTGCCCGTTCGGGCCAGGATTTTGTATGCGCATGGTAGGGCTGAGTCTCTAACTACACCATGGCAGAGCAGTTGTCAATGTACTGGAAAAGAAGAAGAACAAGTGGTCTGCTGCAGTACCCATCTTGCATAATTAGCTTGGAACAGTCGAAACAATCCTAGATATAAGGCAAGAAGAACTGTGTGAGCAACTAGCACTGTGAGAGTTGTGGATGGTTGCAAGGTCACATTGGGCTGAATCTGATTGAATGATTTGGAAGTCCCTCACATACAGTCGCATCCACGTTGCTGCTGGGAATTTAGAGCCGAAATTCGGTGTGAAGAGCGCTGCTTCGGGCTAGTCATCCTCGTGTCCTCTGCAAGGCATGACGGTTGTCGGCTGTCATCGCCCGCTGCACCTCTTCACTAACGCGTGGACGCCACATGCATCAGGCTTCCCATGCATAGTGTAACGCTAGGCTCGACAGTAACACTGAACACCGAGATGAGCTCGCATGTACCATGGAGCAGCTCCACATAGCAAAGCTACTATTTTCATGTCCGTTGCAGTATTTGTATTTCAGAGAGACTGTAGGGATGGCCCGAGTAAAAGATGGATAAAGAGAACTTAGAAATGAGGAGGCTGGGGTGCTGTCTCGGCAATGCTAAGCGAGCGGTGCTTATGATTGGTTGCATTTTGTATCGCACGATCCGACTTGACAAAAGCCTACACGGTCGGACTTCAACAGGACTTATCCTTTGGATACAAGAAGCCTCAAGGGCACGCTTGAATCCTCTTTTCCCAATAGGCCCTCTAAGGCTCTCTAAGGCTGATTGCTGTAAGATGCACAAACCAAAATCCCACCTATTCAACACAGAAGCGTTGTGAGCTGCACTCATCGACTCATGCGTGCAGAAGCGTGCATGCAGCCCTCTTGTTCCCGAGTCATCAACGCGCCTATGAAAAGACGATCACATGTCTGACAAAATGTGAGAAATATGCCACTCAGACGTTCACGCATGGCGAATCAGGGTCCAGTCTCCAGGATGAGCAACCGGGCACTAACAGCCTCGATGTAGTCCGGGACAATGTATTCCGTTTCGATCTATAATTGGCTGTCTAGTAACGTACGAATAGGCTAAGTATCCCGATTTTCTCGTATGATCTGATTAACTTTATCAGATCACGGGGAAAACAGGCGAGATCGAATCGAATCTCAAAATGTTAGCAACTTCCGTACCTGCTGGAATAGGGTTAAGATAATATCGTAAGGCGTACAGCATCCGTCGTATATATCCCCTGTTCGATCGTAGTAGTTTAATTTGTCATGGGCCAACACTGCAATCTATTGCATGCATTGTACAAACACCACCACTTCCCGTCCGAAACGCACTTCCCTCAGTGTACTAAAGTTTGCTTTTCCGAACCTGCGTCTCGTTATTGCGTCTGAGGAGAATGACTCGTCACTACTCGTTGCCTGCTTGCACCTATTGCAACGACTCATGCATACGTTGCATGCTCGGCTGGCCTAGTAATCGTCAACCTGCAGTTATCCAAACTCGGAACCGAATTGGCACCGACTTACAATTATCGCCGAAAGACTCTTCTCACTTGTGACGAAAAACTAAGAATATACGTAACTCAATTTTTTCCAGCAAATCGCTCTTCAAGATTCACTAAGCTTCCCACGCATCAATCGAAATAAAGGCGCACACTGTCCTAGAAGAAACTAGCCAATAGCGCCTTTTGACGCGTACTACCTGTACTACACAAGATGGAAATCGTAGAGTCACAGTTCGTGGCAAACATGATTCAAGAGTATCAGCACAAGATAATCATTTAATGTGCCTCGGTAAGCTGAGATTCATTCACCCATCGATAACTCGCCAGCTTATCGGCTCGCAATTACTAAACTTCAAATGCCACGACCGCACGACAGAGCATCGTTCCTCCAGGTAGAAAGCCAACCACCTCGCTTGTATCAGCTACCAAGACCAACGCCACGCCAGACATGATAATCGTACCAAAGATGACATGTAAGCACGAAACGATCTTGGCCAGTCAAATCATGAAGAATAGCAAATAGCTTAGCCTGCTTCAAAACTCGGTTGCTGGCGGAACTGTTGGGTCGAGAAAGGTGCGGGGTATAACTTCCCACACAATGAAACGCTTCGAAATGGTGAGTATCAAGCAGCATTATTAGCTTCTTGATCTTAGGGGTAAATTTGCATCAACGAGTGACACATTGTGTGTCAGTTCGCTGCAAGTTTACAGGGTTGCAACGCTTAGTGTTTGTACTGGGGCAAGGCAAAAGATTCATGGCATTACAATAAATGCTTCGTGAACGGTATCAAGAACTACTGTTACCGTTCAATCATGATAACTTGGCAAAAACTTGAGACATTACCTAAGAATCTGACAGCATTTGCGGCTGTGAAAGTTAATTTACACTTTCTCATCGAGATCACGGCCTCAAATCACAAATGCCATCGGTCAGACCGACCCAACCATAATGATTCAGAGCCAGCCGACCCAGCGAGCTCCTTACCAGTTACATATAGTAAAAGGAAAAAACAATGAAGAAGTCCGACGATCGATCGCCGTATGGTCAGTGATGTTACGTCGCTTAATTTAAGCTCTTGGAGTTGCACAATCAGAGATCGCTTATGCTTGTAGAACAGTGATTCTCAGGGTCCAACTTGGAGGGGGACCAACATAGGGGTAAAGCGGACAACTTTCAAGTCGGTTAGTGTCGTTTGAATGAACCTGCGTGGTTTAAACGAGGCGTCTGTCTGCCTTTGCTAAACGCCAGCATGACAATGCGCCATTTTCGAAATGAATCTAGCTGAGCTGTAAAGCAAGATAGATGCACATGCAAAGTATTAAACTCTATACTTTTGTGATACCGCACGGCGACTGAGCTGTACCGCCCTCTTGTCTTGTGTTGTAGAATTATTGAACCTATTACAGAGATTCATGTCCTAGAGATTATGGATCTCGAGTTTTTCATTGAAATTTTTAGCTTTAAATGTAGAACTAGCTGGTAAAATGATAATTTTAAACCCTATCAATAAATAGGTGAAGCCCTAACCATAACTAAGAGATAACATCCTTGGGATATTATCCCAAAGACGACGAATGACCACAAAAGTAGAATAACTCTGCTTGCCAATGAAGAACCAAAACCAACTGCGAAGACAAGGGCAAAAGGTGGTGAGAATAAAAAAGGCAAGAAATAGGGCCCACTGAGGAAAGCAAGCATGGGACCTGCAACGAAAGAACACACTGTGGCTACTACCCACCATACTTCCCTTCTCATCCATAGGAGAAATCTGCGTTTGGTTTGACCGTGGCTACCTTTTCCGCTCACAATCAAAGGTGTGTCATATGATATGGACCCACCGCGTAGATCCTTCTTGATGTGTTTGCATAACTCGGTTTCAGTGAGGGTGGATACGTCTTTGCCAGCCTCTTTTCCGACCTGTGCACGCATGGCGTCTGCCAACTCAATAATGGCCTTGTTGTCTCCTACAATGTCTCGACGATCTCGTTTCCTCAAGGTATGATTTGAGCGACACCACATGACGAGCATGCCGACGGTCCAAATGATCAGAAAAATGAGCATGAGGGTTAGTTGTATAACAGAGAAACCCCATTGATACGTCTGAGCAAACTATCAGCGAAACTTTTCGAATCAAAAAACAATTGTTTATATACTTCATCGGCTTGGCAGCTGCCAGAGGTGTCAAGGTGGGCGATGTCATAGAGTTGATTTGAAGTTGTCCAGGTCAAGTGCGAGGCGTTGGAAGAGATTTTGTTCTCAGTGTCCGATTCTATCCATTCTGAACCAAATAGCCCACTTGTTATGTAGAAGGAGGATATGTTAAGAACTGGGGGCTCGAGTTTTATGTCCCTGAATTTCGAAGTTGTGTTCATAGTACCATGGTAGCCATACTCTTTTACATCTGTGCCCATCTAGTTAGCTATCCCTGAGGTTTTAACCACGTAATTATACTTACACGAGTAAACGTCTCTTAGCAGTTGACAAGCATTCAGTTTTGTGATGTTTTGCTTGTAGCTGTTACAGTTATCTCCACTGAATGCCAGCCCTGCTACGACTGGCAACGGGGTTTCTATACACCAAACGATTAGATTGACAAAATGTCTCAGCCATTACAGTTCTGTAGTTTATTCATACCATATATCTCAAGGCTTGGGATGATAAAGTCATCTTCGAAATTAATCCTCTTTGAATCATAGATACGGTATAAGGCGAAACGGAAACTTTTGAAAGCGATGAGATTTTGGTCATTGTCCTTCACAAAAGGTTTCATATTTCCGCTGTAGCCAGTCATTGCACTACCGAGCGTGGGAAAAGCTAATATAAACGTCAATGTTGCAACCATAAAGCTCATCGCAATTTTGGAGTGCAAGCTATGGCGAGTAGTGAAATCCCAGACTAGGCAGGGAATTGCTGCTAGAAGAGAATCGGTTTGAAGAAAAACAGTCCGATAAGTGTTGAAGGTCACCGGAGTAACTTCCATCGAAGTGGTGACATAACGTACGAAGACGTGCCACGATACAAAGGCAAGCAAAGCTTGACCTCCTCGACCAAACAGCTAGCAACGAGTCAGAATTTGCCTATGATAGGACTTGAAAATCACAGAGCATAGCCTGATCAACGTACAACATCCCACGCAATGTCGACTGCCTTAGCCCCTGCAAAACCGAGATGGCCCCAACCTAGCGTGATCTGGAAGAAGCCAGAGGGAAACCAATAATTGTAATCCTCGGGATGGAGCCGAAAGTTTCCATCAGGCGAACACGCACCGAATGACGCTGTCTGATTGGTGATGGTAATAACCAAGACGAAACTTAGAAACACACAAAGGATAACTATCCATAAGAATATAAGAATACAGAGACCATTACGTCGCCACTTGGAGCGAATATCAGTCCAAGCCTGGCGGTGAGCCTGAAGAATGTAGTTTTTCGATGTCCAGAAAGAACGTATGAACGAGGGCTTCTTGACTTCCCCAGGATTCGCCAGATCCACTGCAGTAAAAGAGGCTGAGGTTCTTGCAGTGAATTCCATAGTCTGGAGTATATGTGATGAGAAGAGAAGATTAAAATTTAGCAGTCAATTCTTGAAAAAATTTAGGAAAAACTTTTTTGTAGTAACAGGAGCAAGATGAGTTTAGAATTGAAAAGACCATAGGCAAACGCAACTTATAGATGTATGGCGGCATACCTAGCTGCACTGTAACCGTAACTTGAGATGATCTCCATGGTCGCCACTTGGCTACTGTTGGCTGTGATTGGAAAGGAAATGCATCCATGAAGCCGGGCGTACTACTTTGAAGGCTTAGTAGCAGATGTAATCCGAGACAGAAAAAACCCGGATGCGTAATTACCCAGCGGTTTCCCTTGGAACAACTTGTTGATATGCTCAGAGGCTCTGTCAGTTTGTGGTTGAGATTCAACTTCTACTACGCAGCCACGTCAGCATCCAGCAAGCTGCCGATGAATAAGAACGACCAACATGGATAAATCGTATGCCTAGCAGAAATATTCTCTTCAAAGCAACAGTATTTTTGTTGTAAACACCCAGCCACCACATGCTGATTCGCGTCAGCAACCAGTTCAGCCTGATGGGATGAGTTGAGGGGAAGATTCAACCAAATAGATCAAAAGATGAAGAATAATTGGTTCATAGATCCACCAGGAATCTTTACGGCCCCTTTCTACTCACAGAGGCTTACAATTAATGATGGGTATTATCTTGTGCAGACAAGGCGGAGCATGAATGAGCGGGACATGGATGGAAACGTGTCAGAATGCGGGAGCGCCACGGACTCTAGGTTACATTTTCTTTTTATTCTTCTGCTAGAATTAGGGGCGCTTGTAGTTGCCTTAATCTCACCGCCTTCTATTTATCGGGTTCATTGCCAGTTTTCAGCCTTGTGACTTCGAGATGGGATATGTGCCGGTAAATTTCCACTGTGTAGTAGGAATAGAGTCTGTGGAAGATGGTTAGTTTGAGTACGAGAAATTGGCTTCAAGGAGTTCTGGGGTGGTAAGGAATGTCGTCTTCGAAGAAAAGGTGAAGAGGTGGTGATGGTGATGATGTATCAAAGTGACACTCATGCTCGAGAAGTGATAGGGTAGAACGAAAAAACTCAGCTGTTCATCAACGTTGCTAAAGAAGCATGCAACATGATTCCAAGGAATGTAAATTGGTTGGGAATTTAGCAATTATGAGAAAAAAGGAATGGTATGTCTGTTCTTCACTTCCTATGCTCTAATGTAGTCGGTTTCGAAGGATCTTTTCTTGAGTCTTCACGTGAAAGAAAGTCTTGTTGATTTCTTCATGTCACCTATGTTAAAGTCACACCAGCAAGCACATAAAATAATTTACACTACCTAAAATGCTCGCAACAGCAAGTATAAATTTACACTAGTAACCACTCGTCTTCCTTTGCACGAAAGCTGCTCGCTGTGGCAACCATGAAGACTTCACCCGCTGATTGGTGCGGTAGCTAGCCACCCACAAACAATCGCACACAGAAAAATACTATAATTCAAATGGGGTAGGTAGTACGCTCAACAACGCAATCATCAGTTTCATCCTTTCCCTCACACACTCATCAAAAGCCCGCCTCAGCCCATCCCTTCATGCTAACCCTACGGGCGAACCCCCAGAAGTTTTTCCAATTCCCCACTTTACGTGGGAAATATGGAAAGAACTCGTAGTTAGTTGCAGGATATTTTTTCCTCTCCGATTTCTAACCGATAGGGGGAAGTCCCACTTCAGTCGACTTTCAGTGGCGATATGGGAAAACTTGTAGGGATCCACCGTAGTACAGTACCAGGGCTAAAAGGCCTGATCGTGATACGACTTAGAATTATGAAACCTCTAACAACCTGATCGATTGTCTCAAAGTGCAAAAAAATTCTACATTGTTGAGAGAGGGGTAAACGACAAAGAAAATCTTCACGACGCTCATCCTACGGTCCGATATTTACATGATTGATTGATTGATTGATTGATTGAAGCGGTTTAATGTCTTGTAGAAGCCTCTCAAGGGGCATGAAGATGGGCTAAGCTACGGAAAATTTACATGGGTGTCTCAATACCCTAGAAGTCTATTCTGCGTGTTTGTGTGAGGGTATCTTAGACGACTTCCCCCCCGCCTGTTGGGGGCATCTTGCATATGTGTCGTATGACCGTCTGGCTTGTCCAATATTTACAAAGTGTGCGTAAGACTCATTCAGTTAACAAACTTAAATTTTTGTGGGAAGAATTCAAATACAAATAAATACATGCAAAAGTTGTACTTTGAGAAGTCATACCAAACTAGACTTTTGCAGCCTCCGCACTATTTTATCAATTTTCTACTCATCTTCTTAACATGATAAAAATTACGTTATCTTTGGTACTGGCCAATATTTTTCCGTTCATCTTCTATCCTATCCATGTGATGTTGTCTTGTTACATGCAGGAACCTGAAATTGACAATTTTGGTAGGGTGGACAATGCGATTAAAGTTTTGTCTTGACACTGAACGATGCATTTAGTATTTCAGACACCGAGTATGGATTACATGGAGATGACATGGAGATGACATGGAGGTGACATGGACACCAAATGAACGGGGATTGGAAACGAATGAGGTGGAAAACTAGTTTCGTCAATGAATCCCGGCTATGCAAAGTATGTTTCACTGAAGGCTTCTGGATTTGCTATGGATTTTGCTACTGTGAGAAGAAGCCGGGTATTGTTGTAGTTTAGACAAACAACGTCACGTCAATCCCTCCCCTTTGAAGGCATGTCATCTTGGGCAATAATACCAACGGCACAGATGGGGAGCCGACCAGACCATGCAGACGTTGGGTGCAGGCGGGAATATGAGTGGTAGACGACAAGCGAAGTGAATAACACTGGAAGATACAATATTCACTTGCATATTCGGACATGAGGCTTGTTTATATTCATGCCAGCTCTTTCGCCAAAGGATCATGTGTACACATGTCAGTGACTAGGTAGACGAACTACTGACGTGACGGCATGCAAGTAATATCGAATGAAGAGCCAAGAAGAGCAAGCTGAACCTTATCGACGTGAGGCGAATGGAAGTAGATGCGCTAAACTTGAGCGGCATAACATGAAACAATGGAATGTGATGGAGATGGAATGTTATCAGGTGGGTATAGACGAGTAGGTTGAAACACGCGAAGACCAAAAAAAACACAAACGAGAGACATTCGAGGCATCGCCGGTTATTGGAAAAGACAATGAGCGACGTGCTGATGGCGGATTGCGCCGAGATGACTTGGATTACCTGCTGCTTTTTCTTTGGGCAAATCTTAAAGGACATGAGGTCTGGAACCAGATAGGCACAGCGTTTTGGCCAAAGATGTTGAGCTGCACAGTGAAAAGCTTCGCGGTTGATGCAGTGAGATGCCATCCACTTTGGAAGACGTCAAGGCCACTTGTTCGAGGATGAACATGGACATGGACAGATGAATTTGTTTGAGTTGAGACACGTGCAGACCAATAGCAAAAATGAAACCTGTCAGGTTTAGTTTGGCGGGCAGAGCCAGAAAAGCACATAGGGGCCGTAGAGCTTGGTTCTTCTGTTTCACCATAGGAAGCCACTCATTGCTCAAAAGACGAAAAGAACAGGGTGTCTCCTGGGCAGGAGGAAGATGCGAGAACGGAACGAACCAGGCCGCAAATAGCCTGTGGCTGATGAACTCCAACAGAACCGTGAATCGTCAACCCAAGTGTGGATGGTGCAAGTGGGATGGGCGAGCAGAATCCAAATTTACGCTGCCGATCAAGCGAGAGAAATGAAGGCAGGAGCCGAGCGACCGTTGCGAACCGAGAGCGGTAAGAAGCACTTTGTTGTTTCCTCGTTCGGAGGAATGTTAGATGAACACGGCAAACACCCGAGGCTGGCACGGGCCTGGGGGAGCGAGGGACGTGTCTCGATAGAGGGCCTATGCAGCAACGCGGTGGTGGGCAGGCGGGACGCGACAGCAACGCACAGTGTAATACCGCGTCGTCCTTGGCCCTTGGGACATTGCTCAAGATGAAGGCGGCAGCACAGCACAGGCACAGGAGAGGGTAGTCAGCATGCGCCGTGGTGCTGAGCCGGGCGTTTCTCAGCGTGCTGCTAAGGCACGAGTTAAATTGCGGAAGGGGCGGTTGGCGCAGGCGGTGGCTGATTGGACGACGGCTCCACCATGCTCGAGCGTCGCGATCAACAAGCAAGCAGCAATGCTCATGCGTGGGCTCAGGCTCGCTGCCACGCTGGCGGAGGATCTGCAGAGCAAAAGCGCGTTCAGAATCAAAAGCATCTGGCCGGCAGGCGGGTAAAATATCCTGCGCCGTAGGGTGACGGCGCGCGGTCGACGTTGGGGCGGCCGTTCGACGGCTTGCGTTCGGCGCCCCCTGCCCGCTCGTGAGGCGGCTGTACTCTGTGTAGGGTAGCCTGCAATCTAATCCCTGGCACACAGTGCGCGTCCGGCCCTGGGGCAAGCCTCGCTCTGCTGGCGGTGCTGCGTGCAAGGCTGCGCGCGCCGCCGTCTGCCACAAGTCAGGAGCGCGCGCACGCCGGCTTGCACGTCGTCGAGCAGCAGCGGCGAGCGTCGATAGTCGATAGTCGCAAAAATAGCCCTGGTGCAAAAGTGCCGCGTCGAAACTTTGGCCTTGCCGCATCCAGGGGACCCGGCGCTGGGCCAGGGCCGCAAAGGCGTCTAGCGGATACGGGTGGCAGCAAGCGTGCCTCCTCCCTGCAGCAGCGCTGCTCTCCAAGGCCAGCGCCCGGCTGGTCCTCTCCACGACTCCACCATCCCGCCGTCTCGTCGCTCTCAGGAACTCGCCGACCGTTCTCGAATCGCGCGTGCCCTATATCCCTTTGCCAGCGCGCACCACCTGCCTGCGGCAGTCCGGCACCCTCTCGCACTCGACAGCTTACGACCGCCCTTGGGCTCACACTCCTTGCACGATTCGCTGAATCACGACCCTTCCTTTTCGCGCCCTGGCCCTTAGCAATTGCCGCCCGCAGGAATCCTACTGTTGCTTGCCAACAACGCCGCTCGTTCACCTGTTCATCTTGACGCGCCCCGTATCCAGCCCCAAAGGCCCACGACAGACCCGCCGCCCCAACAAAGACGACCATCGCCACACCACCCGGGCCTTTTCTTTGTTCCCGTCGTCACCGTCGTCACCGCGTCGAGCCTGTCCACCTGTCTACCTGTCTACCTGGAGCGACTCACGGCGTGTCTCTTGCAAGCATACCAGCCCCCACAGCACAGACGCGGCAAGGCAAACATGCCCACATAGGTCTTTGCGCCCAACGACTCCATCTGCGACACGCCTGCGCCTGCATCGCCTGCTTCCCCTGCGCTGCTGCCCGTCTTTCTAGCTGCTCCGACAGTCTAGTAAGTCCTCACGACGCGCTGCCTTGACTGCAGACAGCTGATTGCCATCTGCAGGCCCACACTCATTCACATTTGACATCCGTCAACCACATTCGCTTGATCCCGCCCTGACCACACACCTGCTGCCAAACGTCACAACCACGTCTTGCTCAACCCCTCGACACACTAATACAACCCTAGTCCTTGGCGATAATCGTAAACATGCCGCGTTCCACCACAGTATGGGCTGCCGCCCTGGTCATGGCCAGCTTCTCCGGCTCAGGCCCGTTGCTCACCATGGCAGAGGCTATGCCAGCACCAGGGCCTCAACACAACCAGGGACGACCCAGGTACTACATCCCACGACATGTCAACCGACAGAACCGTGGCAATGGAACCGCCCCGCCAATTGAGACTTCTTCTCCACCGCCGCCTGAAGAGAAGACATCTGGTGGATTCCTGAACCTCATCAGCAGCATGCTTCATCAATCCTCTTCGTCAAGCGTCATTGTTCGCCCAACCCAAGATGAGCCAACCGTTACTTCGACCAAGGTCGAGCAAGTCTTCGTCTCTCCCACTCCCGTGGGAAGTCAGAGTTCATCGGACGATAGTGGCCCCACAACAAGGACCAGACGCCCTTCGCCCTCATCGCCTGCTTCTTCTTCTTCCTCTTCTTCTTCAGATGAAGAAGACGTGTTCACGATTCCTTCTTCCAGCGTACAGCTGCCAACCCAAAGTAGGAACGTCAACTCTGCGTCCACCACTGCCAGCTCAACGGTCCGCTCCACTGCGTCCGCCGTCGTGCCAATATCTCTGCCTGAGCCAGCTCGTTCTTCTTCAACTGCACCGGTTTCTTCAATTGCATCGGTTTCTTCAATTGCACCGGTTTCTTCAATTGCATCGGTTTCTTCACTTGCACCGGTTTCTTCAATTGCGCCGGTTTCTTCACTCGCGCAGGCTTCTTCTTCTGTGCTCTCTCAACCGGCCGATGACGTTCCCAGTGCATCCACGGGCCAGACTTCTGTGTTCATCATTCCCACAACATCTTCAAGCAGGCCATCCCGTTCATCCGAGTCTGAATCAATTCGCTCGTCTGAGCCTGCATCGGTTCGATCATCTGCGCCCGTACCATCCCGCTCTGCTGCACCCATCGATCCCACTAGCTCTGCTGAACCCCTTGATCCCATTAGCTCTGCTCTCGATGGATTGCGCGGTTCTACGGGCCAGGCTCCTGGACCTGTCATTCAGCCAACTTCTTCATCTCAATCCGAACAAGAGCCCACACCTACGGTACGGCCAACACGATCATCTTCTCCTGCACAGGTGGGGTCCACTGGCCAAGTCCCGCAGAACCTTCCTCAACCGACTTCATCGCTTCAGGTTGATATCGAGCCATCCCGCCCAGTAGCACCGCCTACTACAATTGTGGGATCCACTGCAGGAGCTCCTTCCAGTGTTTTACTTCCAACTACTTCATTGCTGCCTTCTTCCTCAGCCGGGCTACTTGACCCCATTAGCGATTTGTTGCCATCCTCTGCGGGACTTCCATCCTCTGCTGTACAGCCTACAAGGTCCGCATCTCTATCAGATGTAGCCTCTGAACGACCTGTCGGCTCTACAAATGGAGTCCCAGATGTAGTTGTTCTTCCCACCTCAGCCTCCAGCATTCAACCCCAGGCCTCGTCTTCTTTCGTTGGGCCATTCATAATTTCAGGTTCTTCAGGAGTATCCTCTAGCAGCGTTGTGCAGCCTTCTCAATCTGCTGGCCTTGTTGGTGGTCTGCTCTCGACTGTGCTTGGAAATCCAGAGCCGACGCCTACTCAACAGGTTGGTTCTACTGGAGGAGTGCCTAGTAATCCTGTGCAGCCAACTCGATCAGCTAGCTTGGCCAGTGAACTACTCTCTACTGTTTCAGACAGTCCTGAAGCAAAGCCTACTCTACAGGTTGGCTCTACTGGAGGAGTGCCCAGCAATGCTGTGCAGCCAACTCGATCCGCTAGCTTGGCCAGTGAATTACTCCCTACTGTTTCGGACAGCCCTGAGGTAAAGCCTACTCAGCAGGTTGGTTCTACTGGAGGAGTCCCCAGCAATGCTGTGAAGCCAACTCAGTCTACTGGCCTTGTTGGTGGCCTACTCTCGACTATTCTTGAAGGCCCAGAGTCGACGCCTACTCAACAGGTTGGCTCTACTGGAGGAGTCCCCAGCAATGCCGTGCAGCCAACTCAGTCTGCTAGCTTAGCCAGTGAACTACTCTCCACCGTTTCGGATAGCCCTGAGGTAAAGCCTACTCAACAAATCGGTTCTACTGGAGGAGTTCCCAGCAATCCCGTGCAACCTTCTCGTCCTGCTAGCCTTGTCAGCAGTCTACTGTCGACTGCGCTTGAAAGCCCAGAGCCAACACCCATCCAACAGGTTGGCTCCACCGGAGGAGTGCCTAGCAATGCTGTGAAGCCGACTCAGTCTGCTGGCCTTGTTGGTGGCCTACTCTCGACTATTCTTGAAGGCCCAGAGTCGACGCCCACTCAGCAGGTTGGATCTACTGGAGGAGTCCCCAGCAATGCCGTGCAGCCAACTCAATCCGCTAGCTTAGCCAGTGAACTACTCCCCACCGTTTCAGACAGCCCTGAGGTAAAGCCTACTCAGCAGATTGGCTCCACCGGAGGAGTCCCCAGCAGCGCTGTGCAACCTTCTCAATCTGCTGGCCTTGTCGGCGGTCTACTCTCGACCCTGCTTGAAACCGCGCAGCCGACGCCTACTCAACAAATTGGCTCGTCAGCTGGAATACCTGGCACTGTCGTGCGACCCACTGCGTCTTCCAGTGTTGTCGATAACATACTTACATCAATTCTTGGGAATCCAGAGGTTACACCAACTTCATCTTCTGGTGTTGTCGTGGGTATTACTACTATTCTTGGTACAGGAAACTCGGGCTCGCAAAGTGCAACTGGATCGGTCCAATCCTCGGGGGCCATTCCCACCTCAGAAGGTCTTCTGAACTTGCCATCAATCTTATCGTCTGTTGTTCCGGTTGTTACCAGTATCCTGCCCTCTGATAGCGTGTTGCCGACTGGTGCTGCTTCCGCTTCGCAGCCTCTTGTAGGCACCGTGCCTTCTGGCAGCGTGCTGCCGACCGGTGCTATTTCCACTTCTGAACTTCTTGTGGGTATCTTACCATCGAACACCGCGACTGCCACTGGTGTTCTCCCTACTTCTGGTCTTGGCCAAACGACAGTCTTATCATCAGATCCCCCTATCGTGACGCTACCGTCGAATACTCTGGCCAGCTCTGGCCTGGGTTTGCCGTCGATTCTTTCCTCTGTGGTTTCTGAGGTAACGGGCATTGTACCATCTGAAAGCCTACGAGTATCGGTTACTTCGTCTTCGGCGGTTTCTCAGGCTTCTGGAGTTTTGCCATCCGACAGTCTGCTTCCAACGGGTGTCATCACCAGCTCGGGTGTCACAAATCCTACCCCTGGACCTTCAGCTTCCGGTATACTTCCTCCTCTAGCCACTTCGGCAGTCTCGGAGCTGTCCAGTGCCCTTCCCTCAGTTGTATCAAGCATCCCGGCGTCTGAAACTGCCCTCTCTAGCAGTGCCTCGAGTGCAGAGTCGCTAATCACTGCTTCCCTTGCGCCAACTGCTTCAGGCCCTCTCCCGACCGGTGTGAGCACTCTGTCATCGAGTCTTGCTTCTGGAATATTGCCCCCGGTTTCACAATCTGGCTCCGACAGCATCATCTCACCTATTCCTACTAGCACAGATAGCATTAGCTCATCTCTGGCTTCTGGTGTCCTTCCTCCGTCTGGTCTACCTAGTGGTACCGGCGCGTCGCCGATCCCTACCAGCACAGGGAGCATCAGTGTGTTGCTACCCTCTAGCATCGTTCCGTCTTCAGGTCTGTCCACTGATGTCCCCTCATCGTCAATCTTGTCTACTGGTGTCTTCCCATCGTCGAGCCAGGCTACTGGTATCTTCCCATCGTCAAGCCTGTCTTCTGGTATCTCCCAATCGTCAGGCCTGCCCACTGGCGTTTTGCCATCGTCGGGTCTACCTACTGAAACCAGTGCTTCGCGTGTTCCTACCGTGTCGGCAAGTGAATCAATCAGCATATCCGCATCAGAGACCATGTCGGCTTTCCCATCCAGCGCTATCAGCAGCGCGACAATTACCTCATCCAGCTCTGCAAACGCGACAGCAATTGATAGCTCAGCAGCACCGACCTCAGACAGCATTAGTGCTTCATCTACTCAGGTCTCTACTGGGTTGGTGACTGATAGCGCTAAGCTATCAGCAACACAAAGTGCCACAGTGTCAGTAACGTCTTCCAGTACAGTAGAGAGCGACCCAGCAACTATTGCTATTCCCACCATTCCATCCATCACGTCTTCGCCTACTCCAGTCAGATCTGTAGTTGCAACTGCAACAAACGACGCGTCAAGCCTATTCGTTGGTTCCAGCATTATGCAGGAGCCCTCCAGCCTTGCGTCGCCATCATCAACCTCAACCGGTATCCCATCAGAATTACCAAGGATGATCGCTCCTCCCGGTGGCGTGCCCCCTGCCAACCCCGTTGCTCAACAAGAAACCTTCATGGGTCAAATTTGTTTCAAGTGGCAACTCAACTATCCATTTGTGTCTAGGACGGATGGTGGAAACCAAATTTTCCATTACCTTCCTCAAGCCATTGCTGACGGCCTGAACATATCCGTCTCTGACGTTAAGAATTATGGATTGAGACCACTCGACACTACCCAATACCAAGGATTCATTACTACACTGGCTCTATTCTCCATTCCCAAGGATCTTCAAACCACACTTGCTGCGAAGCTCCGCAACCCTGCTGATGCTTTCTGGCACAACCAGGACGACACTGTGAATGCGCTTACTGGCTTGATCAACACAGCCTGTCCCCTTGCCGCTGGCAAGTCGCCAAGCGATGGCAGCGTGCCAAACGAAGCAGGCGGAAATCCTGCTGCCACTTCTACCGGAGGACCCAGCGATGGCAGCGCCATTGGAGGGGACATTGCTGCTAGCCGCAAAGTCAATCCGACAAGTGTTGGTATCGCAGCCGGTGCCGTTGCTGGTGCCTTTGCCTACGGCGCGGCCATGTTCTTCGTCGCCCGCAGGTACAGGAACAAGCGCATGACCCACAAACGCTCCAGCTCCGTCCCTACTTCAAGCCGCATGACGACTGGCTCTATTCCAGGCGGTGCTGCCGCTTGGATGCACGGCGCTCGCAACGGCCGCATGACGCCAGGCAGTCGTGGCAGTCAAGGCAGTAGCGGCACTCAAGGGCGCAGCATTCGGACTATGCCCATCTCCGCTCCCGTGATGGCAGAGAACTCTCTTGGGTGGAATTGAGCATCTGCCTCATTTCAACCGTTCCGCTGAGGATTGACATGCCCAACTATGTCCTGGGATAAGCAGACACGCAACACATGCCATACTTGTCTGGATGCACACGTTCCTGTAAGGTCACAGCGTCTCCTGGTTGATCTCAGCGTGTGTTGTCTTCAGTACTGCCGCTGTCTTTGACTGTTATCTACATCCAGCCAATTGCAACCGCAATCTACCATCTATCGTCTCATCGTCTTCTATATTCGGATACACTCATTTGCAATCACCAACTATAACAACTTATACTATATTTAACCTATCTGGAGATGTTTCCTTGTGCCTTTCGCTTCTTAGATACCAGTCTATGCTTCGCACAGCTAGACCGTTTTTTTTATTGTCTTACTTTTGTCAAAGGAGGAGTGGACTTGTGCTTGTGCAAGACTCGGTGTAAATGAGATACTGTTCTTTTTGCATCTGCTGGTGAAAGGGAGGGGGTTCGCTTGCGGGGAGGTTGAGTTTCTTGTGAGAAGTCGTTGCAGAATTATTAAAAAGAGAACTCAATATACGTACCCGTGCCCCCCACTGCCTGTCGTGTTAGCTGTGTGTATTCGTCGAGTCGTCTTGTCGTCAGTGGTGTACATGAAGTGAACTTATTCCCCGCGCAGATAAGAACCCCTAAGTTCGAGGGGAGTCCATAGTGCCTAGTGTCACGCACCGTACGACTCTGGGAGGATGTTACGCATTTCGTCTGCAATCCATGGTTTCGCCAAATTGCCGCATTGGGCAAGAGCGCCCTGAACCCTGTCGACGAGGCCTTGGCAGCCCCATGGAACATTGAACACAGATGCATGTTCGCGGAGAGCTTTACGTCGCAACTCCCGCCCCTGCCCAATCTCACTTCTCACAGTCACCTGGGGTAGTTTTGCTCCATCCACATATCCACCCGGTCTTTGGCTTCTGCCTGCGCACGCGTGGACGGGCTACTTAGAGCCACGTCTCCCCACTCACCCCTCCGCAACACAGACGTCGAGCCGCGAAGATGCGTTTGGACGTGAAGGTACGACGATTTGAAGTTTTGGAAAACTTGTAGGGAGGCTAATCAGTATCTTCGTGCAGAGGCAGCTATTTGCGCGCTCGGAAAGAGTCAAGGGTGAGTGTCCCTCGAATACCACACGTTGGTTGCCATGCTAGATCTACATGCTAACATTCTTCAGGAATTGGTAGGGACCATACATCTACGAGGCACGCGCGTTACTAAATCCCGTTCAAGACTTCCATCCGACCGAGCCATGGATCCTCACAACCTTGTACAGCGGTATGCACAATTCGAACGCGGGAGTGCCAGTGGAAGACTGACAGAGGCAGGACACGTCCACATCTGGTCGTATATTTCGCAATCAATCGTCAAGACATTTGAGCTCACCGATGTGCCTGTGCGTGCGGGTCGCTTCATCGCAAGAAAGAATTGGATAGTCGCAGGTGGGACTTGACTGCTCCACATGCGCAGAACAGAAGGGTTGACGTGGCTCGAATATAGGCTCCGACGACTTCCAACTACGCGTTTACAACTACAACACCTCAGAGAAGGTCACATCGTTCGAAGCGCATCCAGATTACATCCGTGCCATTGCTGTGCATCCAACACAGCCATTCGTCTTGACCGCCAGTGTGGGTAGTGACACAGATGTGCAGGAGCCTCAGCTGATACGGTGTTAGGATGACATGACTATAAAGCTATGGGACTGGGATAAGGGATGGAAGTGTATGTGAAATTGCGTCTTTTAAAACAGCTATGGGCCTGCGCTGACAGCTCTCAGGCGTTCAGGAGTTTGCCGGTCACCAGCACTATGTTATGGGCATCGCGATTAATCCTAAAGACCCGAATACATTTGCTTCCGCGTGTCTCGACAGGACAGTCAAGATCTGGTCGTTGGGTAGTTCGACGCCCAACTTCACCCTCGAAGCGCATGAGACCAAGGGTGTTAACTTTGTCGACTATTACCCTCAATCCGACAAACCATACCTCCTCACTACATCTGACGACAAGACAGTCAAGGTCTGGGACTACACAACAAAGGCTTTGATCGCAACTCTTGAGGGCCACACTTCGAACGTTAGCTTCGCTGTATACCATCCCGAACTTCCCGTTATTATTTCTGGTTCTGAAGATGGTACAATCAAAATATGGCATTCATCAACCTATCGTTTGGAGCAGTCACTCAATTACGGTCTGGAACGAGCATGGTGTGTAGCTTATCAGAAGAGCAAGAACGGTGTTGCCCTCGGTTTCGATGACGGTGCTGTCGTCATTTCCATGGGTCGCGAAGAGCCCGCTGTCAGCATGGATGCCAGTGGCAAGGTCCTTTGGGCAAAGCACAACGAAATTCTTACTGCTGTGATCAAGGGTAATGACCAGTTGAAAGATGCTGAGCGCCTCACTCTCCCCTCCAAAGACCTTGGCTCAACTGAAATATATCCTCAATCGTTGCTTCACTCACCGAACGGACGGTTTGTCGCGGTTTGCGGCGATGGCGAATACATCATCTACACTGCACTTGCTCTCCGTAATCAGGCTTTTGGTTCCGCACTCGATTTTTGCTGGGCGTCGAAGGAGCACGACAAAGATTATGCCATCCGAGAATCAGCCACGAGTGTTAAAATCTTCCGCAACTTCAAGGAGCGAACTGTCTTGAATGTCGGTTTCTCTGCCGACGGCTTGAGCGGCGGGGTTCTTCTTGGTGTGAAGGGTCAAGGTGGCATTGGCTTCTTTGACTGGGACTCTGGCGCTCTGGTCCGACGGATAGAAGTCGAGCCAAACAGTGTTTACTGGTCAGAGAGTGGTGAACTCGTCACATTGGCTACAGAAGACACATTCTACGTCCTGCGGTACTCAAGAGAGAGCTACCTTGAGGCAGTACAAAACGGAGAGGTCGATGAGGATGGTGCTGAGGCTGCTTTTGAAGTTGTCTGCGATATAAATGAGAGGTACGTTGATTGGGAACTATGAGAGTCTTGCAAGCTAATTTTTACAGTGTTCGCACTGGGTGCTGGGTCGGAGATTGCTTCATCTACACAAACAGCACGAACCGTCTCAACTACCTTGTTGGTGACCAAACCTACACCATCTCACACTTTGACTCGCCACACTACGTCCTTGGATACCTTCCCCGCGATTCTAGAATCTACATTGCGGACAAAGATGTCAACGTTGTCTCGTTTGCTCTTTCTCTGGCGGTCGTTGAGTACCAAACTCTCATCCTACGAGGTGACCTGGAAGCGGCTGAAGAGACACTTCCATCAGTTCCAAAAGATCAAAACAACAAGATTGCTCGGTTCTTGGAAGGCCAAGGCTACAAGGATATGGCTCTCAAGGTCGCTACAGACCCTGAGCATCGCTTTGATCTCGCCCTTTCGCTCGGCGATCTCCAACAAGCCGTCGAAATTGCACGTGAGCAGGACACAGAGCACAAGTGGAAGACGGTTGGTGATGCTGCGCTAGCAGGCTGGGATGTCAAGCTTGCACAGGAGTGCTTTGTCAAAGCCAAAGATCTTGGCTCCCTTTTGCTCGTATACTCTGCGACCTCGGATACAGATGGACTCCGCGAACTTGCGTCTCTTGCTGAGGCCGCAACCGCAAACAATGTCGCATTCTCCGCACTCTGGCAAATTGGTGACTCACAGGGCTGCATCGACCTGCTCGTCAAGACAAACCGTTTTGCCGAGGCAGTCCTGTTCAGCCAGACGTACAAGCCTAGCACAACAGCTGGGCTAGTCAAGCAGTGGAAGGCCAGCCTTGAAAAAGAGAACAAGAGCAAGGTAGCAAGACTGTTGGGCGCCCCGCCTTCCGAGGGTGAGGGTGATGATGAGATGTTTCCGGAGTGGGATGAGTACTTGAGATTGGAACGCGAGGGGGGTACGGTCAAGGATCTCTTAATCCAAGAGGAGGAGGCAGATGACGCAGATGAGGAGGTTGCACAGGAAGACGAGGCTGAGGAGGAAGAGGAAGATGACGAGGAAGAAGAGGACGATGAAGAAGAGGATGAGGAATAGAAGAGAGGTGGGAAAGTAAAATCTTGTCGGCACTGCGTTGTGAGTTTAGAGCGTGCCGATTGATGTGTACCTTCAAAAGGGGTGTGGAAACTGGGGATTACGAAATGGTAGAATTATTCAATGCTTGTTAGTCTCTTTATGTTTCACGATGGCACAGGCGAGAAGCCTTGGCTTTGAGAGCCTAACTGCTTTCTTCTCTTTTGGCCCGGACGTCGTTGCGCCCCGTCATTCAACCACACTTGCCCTTCTACCAACCCTTAGCCTACACCATCTTTTCCCTCGCGGCTCTCCTAAAAAAAAGGCCTCTAGAACACCCCACTCTCATCCTTGAACCTCTCCGCCTGCGTCTTCGCCAGCTCCTCCACCCTTCCTCCCTTCCCGTCCCCATCTTGCGGAACAAACCCCCTCACCACCTCCTCCACATACCCCTCCGGCACCCCCAATCTCAACGCATCCTCCACCCCGCGATTGATGCGGTAAATGTACTCTTCCCGCGGCTTGTCTGGTGTTGTACGTTTGCGGTCGATATACACGAGCATCTTCTTGCCGATTTCAGCGGGCGGGAGGGACGTGTCGATGCGCTGGGTGAGGGTGCCGGGCCAGAAGGTGCATGGCAGGTGGGACTTTGTGTATGCGTGGGGTACGCCTTCGTTGGCGTCGAGGCGGGATTCGTCGGTGGGGGAGAGGGAGAAGACGAGGGCGTAGACGCTTGTTGAGTATGGGGGTGTGGCGGTGGGGGTAGTGGTTATGGAGGTGGAAGATGATGAGGGGATTTCGACAATGTTTGCGTAGCCTCGGTTGTTGATTATCCATTTGTAGTTGTCGAGACGCGCGATGCCGAGGTAGTGGGATTGGGGGCAGCGGGTTGCCATTTGGTGGAGCCAGAGGTTGGAGCCATAGCCGAAGTAGATGGTTGGGGTTTGGGAGGTGGGCATTTTTTTTGGGTACGAGGGGCGAGAATGGAAGAGGTAAGAGTGAGGATGAACTTGAAGTTGAGTACTAAGCGGTTGTTTATGTGAATATGTTCTGGTTGAGGAAGATGCGTTGTTGCTTCTGCGGTGGTAGTGTTTGAGTATATATGTTGATGCTGTATGTATTCTGTGGGAGGTTAGCAGGTATGTGCAGTTCGCTGTCGTCTCTTAAAAAGACTCCCTTGTGCTTCAAACTGTAAGAGATACTTTAATTATTCTCCTTTGCAAGTCTCGTGATCACTTACTCAATCCTTTACCTCGTTGACGTGATACGCGATGTTGTGATTACGCTCTGAGTGTGGTTACTGGTACTGTTCGATGGACAGTGGGGCAGCTTACGTCACAGCTCCGAGAATTGGGATATCAGGCAAGAACTTCATTGGCGTATTACAAAAGATTCGACTGCTGTTCATACCCAATCAATTCTCCACTGTACTTTTTGAAAGGCAACCGCGACCCTCGATTTCTACAATCGTGCTGCATTCAGACATGCCTTACTCTCATCATAGCCATTCTGGTCAGTTCTGCGGTCATGCAAAGGACACGTTAGAAGAGGTGGTTCAAGCAGCTATAGCTAAAGGCTTCCATACCTTTGCTCTCACAGAACATATACCGAGACCGCTCGTGGATTTTTATCCTGAAGAAGTATGCACACACTGAGTAAGACCAAGCTTGTGAGAACGAAAAGCTGATGCTCGCATTACAGGTAAATAGTCATGATGAGGAGAGTCTAGTCAAGCTGTTTGACAGCTTCATCATCGAGGCCCACCGATTAAGGAATGTTTATGGCGATAAGATTCAGATTTTGATTGGCTTTGAGACTGAATGGATCCGGCCCTCTACTCTGTCGATAATCCAGGGCCTTCTCGACAAATACACTTTTGACTTCTTCATGGGCTCTGTGCATCACACGCACACCGTACCCATCGATTTCGATCGCGCAATGTACGAACAAGCGCGAGACAAGGCCGATGGAACAGATGAGAGGCTGTTCGAGGATTATTTCGACTCGCAGTATGATATGCTCAAAGCGCTTCGGCCACCTGTTGTTGGACATTTCGATCTCATACGTCTGCTGAGCGATCATCGCGACACCGAATTTAAGGGCATGGCTGGCGTATGGGAAAAGATGAAGCGAAACCTTGAATACATTGCGTCCTATGGCGGTCTGCTTGAGTTGAACTCAGCAGGTTTGCGAAAAGGGTTAGCGGAGCCGTATCCGTGTCTATCCGTTTGTCAGGTTGGTCAACCCTACCTAAGACACACCAAAGTATCTCAAGCTCACCGTATCTACAGACATTCCTACGTATGGGTGGCGGTTTCGTCATGTCCGACGACAGTCATGGCATCGACCAAATTGGCACAAATTACGAGCGTTTGCTAGCTTTCATAGAGAAAGTGGGGATTGCAGAGATATATTATGTTGATCGTGCCGGAATTCGGAAAGACGACCGCTTCCCCAGCGCAGGTTTCTCCAGCATCGCGGTAGCCGACCTAGCACGTTCGCCTTTCTGGGCGAACTTGCGATGAGGAGGGCCTCGAGTTCTTGCGTCGCGCCCTTTGCAGGGTCATAGTCATCTTATGGAACCTGTGTCGCTCGGAAGTTTTCATCCGTCCAATGACATTACGTACGTCCATCAATGGCCAATTTGCTAGCTAGAGCGTGCTGCAGGCCCGCAATCGTCTGATATTACAGTCCCTTCCCTGGTTGTCGGCGTCGACTTTCGGCGTGAAGATGCCGATTGCGATACCATTGGTTCAGCCGCGGCAGCCGCTTCAGCAATTGAAGTCGTCCCAGCCCAAACTGTTGGATTTTCAGGTCACTGCTCAGGGCTAAGTGTTCGCTGCCGTGGCCGATTGGTAGAACCATGTTTGCCCTTTCACCGTAACACAGACTCGATTGCGGGGTGTGCTCCGTCCCCGACCATTTGCATTCCACGTGTTGAGGGCAGCGAAGATCTTTCTCTCGACTACAAACCTTGCGCTTACCGCGAGAAGCACACATTACGATAGCCATACGTCTACGTTGGGCTTCATGAACAACGTTTACATCTGTTCCTGAGTGGGGCTAGTATGGTGGGGGAGTCGGGTGTCGTTCCGTGGGCGTATTCTGTGTCTGTCGAATATGTCATAACCGGATGTCGGGATCCACCTCTAATTCGGCAACTAGCACATTTTCGTTGTAATGGAGGATAACGCGGTGAAAGAATTGACCTCTGTGGAAAAAAAGTTGAATTGAACATGTAGGAACTGCAGGGCATGAACACAAGCTAGCGGAGGGCCACCGACTCAAACATGCTTCCGACCAAATTTAATTTACGAGCCTGCAGCTAATGGCCGTCGCATTGTGAGATCTCGTCGACTTCCACGGTGGAAGATCGACACAACGCTTGTATGAATCACCGCTCGCCAAGATGTACTTTGGCGTTCAGGATATTCACCTTCTGTCCAACTGCGCCTGCAGCGCTCTCTCAGGAGTCCTTCTCACAAATATTGAGAGACAAAACAAATTCTGTAGACACAAGAGCTAGCTAAACCACAAGCATCAAGGCAAAGTGCATGTAAGGGTTTTTGTGATGGCGTCCTGCATAGACGAGGCACCATTCGACAGCACCCGGCTTGATGTGGCGTCTCGGGGCGCATTGACATCAACATCGTGCGGACTTTTGTCGACAAGCTGGTCACGGCCCACGGGACGGCTTACTTGTTCGAACTGACTATGCAGTATTAAGATTTGGCAGAAACGCCACGGCCTCAAGGCTGTGGTTTCCTTGCACCGCACCTTGTGAAGTGGGCGTCAGGCCGTATACCGGTAGATACCGTTACTCTCTACCGATACACACCGCCCGCCCTACAAAGTATCTTGTTCCGCGATACACGACAGTGTATCAAAGATCTAGGGTACAATTAGTGCAATTGGTGCAATTGATGCAATTGAAAACTGCTATTACTAATTTTGTCATATCTATTGGGCATTGGTGTTGCTGAAAACTGATATTGGTCGAGGAATTGACGTGTCGCTCGGTAGACGCGGAAAACTTTGAACGAACTCGTTCACGCCTTTACATCAACCAGTGGAGCTCACGTCGCGTGTCAGCTGGGATGCTGCAGATGACAAGCGGATCCCGAGTTCCAGACCCGACTATAGTTTTAACTTTCAACGGGTTGAGCATCGGTAAGCCCCCACTGAGAGGCGGATGGCTTCTACCACCTACCAGCAGCCATGGCCACATCGGTCGTCACCACATCCCGAGACATATAGAGGAATTGGGCCGATGTTTCTCGGTAAGCCATTTTGTTTCACAGCTCGGACTACAATGGCCGCTGTCCCTAAAGTGGAAACATGCTTTTGGGGAGGCTTAAGCACCTCGTAGCTCCCAGAGTATATGTTCCTCCTTCCACTTCTTGAATACATCCGCTCTTTAGTCTCCACATCAACACATAAATTTTGTTGCATCTCAATCCCACCCCACTAGTGGCTGCCATCAGACGAAACCATTGATCGACGACCACAAACGTCACCAACTATCCTGCTCAACTTCGCGTCATAAACTTACAGAAACATTCTTCGGATACCACTTGCAACAATGGGTGTTGAAAAGTACATCCTGAAGCCCGGGAATGGCACTGACACTCCTAAGAAGAACGACAAAGTTTCCATGGAATACACAGGTTGGCTTTTTGACGAAATTGCGCCGGACAACAAAGGAAAACAGTATGTCTTTATTACTCTATCAAGTTCAGGTTCAGTTAAAGAAGCTTGGATTTCTAACTATGCGTGCCATCAGATTCGACTCATCGATAGGTCGCGGCGATCTTGTCACTTCAATTGGCGTTGGCCGTGTAATTCGGGGTACGCAATTCTTTTGGTCGTTCTCGAACCTAGGCTTTCCCTTGGTTCATTGATTTTTATAACATTTTAACTGACTCTCCGGCATAGGGTGGGATGAGGGCATTCTGGGCAGTAAATCGAGCGAACCCATGACACTAGGCGAGAAGGCTACTTTCATCATCTCGAGGTACGTAATTGGTTTTTGAAGCTTTATCTTGGTGATGAGCATGCTGACGCTTCGAATTATAGTGACTATGCCTACGGGGATCGGTAAGTTGTCTTTCTCGAAATTTATTTGTGTACCTGCCACAACACACGAAAAGTAGCGCCTCATAAACCTACCTCTACGTCGATCCTCCTACAACAGCGCTACGAATCAGAAATAGCGATAGCCGCCACAATTGGGGACAGTTGTAAAGCTCTCGCGGCTCCTAGCACCTTCCCAACCTCCTTGATAGTCCATTTGATTCTCTGCATGGGTAGCAGCTGACCATATTGATTTCTAGAGGTTTCCCGGGACACATCCCTGCGCATGCGCGGTTGATCTTGTAAGTACCCAACATTTCTATTTCCACTCAATTTGTCATGTCAGTCACTCTTCGTGCTTCCCATCACGATCAAACCTTCATCAGACATGTTCTGCATGTTTGTTGACTTCATGTGGTATCATTTTTGCCGACGCTTACTGTATCAAACCTATTTCGATGTCCACTTCTCGGCTTCTCCAATGACTGGAAGAAAAGCAGTTGGGCCACAAAGTTACAAACACTAACTGGATTTCAGTGATGTTGAACTCAAAGGCATAAATGGCAAGACAGTATGATAGATTACAACTCAAACTCTGTCTCAACTGGGAACGATCAAAATGGGCCTCCAGTACCGACCAACCAACCCCTTTGGCGGATCATTATGGGTCCAATTTTCTCTGGTCGCCAACAACTCACCACTTCAAAGGATTTGTTTCTATGGGGATATCACTTCATTCAAAGCAGGCGTCTAAAACGTCACTATGCCTCTCGGTTCATGTTGGCATTCGATATTCTTGATTGCTTTAAACTTCGTATCTGCAAGTCTCGGATACTGTTCAAAATTGTCACGACAATTTTGCGCAGCAACGAGCTTTAATGGGTTTCTTTCCTTCGGATCTACATATACGTAGAGCACAAAATGCAGATCCTCAAGCAGCTTATGTTGAAGTCTTGCGCTGTGACTTTCTGTAAACGGTCGCAGACAGTGCTACGCTATGCAACCATCCCAATCAGCATTAACGACTAAATACAGGCTGAAGAATTGAGTAGCAAATTTTTAGGCTTCAAATGTGATGTGTTGGGGTACACGGTAGGCATGTTTCGATACTGACGTGACCATCAGCTTGAAAAAGCCGCAAGGCGCGAGCGCTTACATGAACACTAACTCTGTCGAACATCATTGGGCCTTGATATCGCTTGCCGTTTTGGCCACTTCTTCGGCATGCCGAAAGTTTTCCTCACTTTGTGGAAATGATTTTGTCGGATAGCGGTAAACGCGGTATGTAGCGTTCCAGGTTGCTTCACACGTCCCTTCCAAACGCCACACCCCACCGCCTTTCAACATGTGTCCCTTGCCCTTACATCTCAAGTGGACTGATTTTAAAATATTGCCTTTGATCTTGATTCGTGGTACATGGCGATTTTGCGCCATAGTTACATTTTCAACGTGATATAGGGTAGGGTAGCGGTCCAAACCAGGTATTTTCCAGCGTCGAGCGAGCAAACCAAGCTCCTACATGAAAAAGCGGGTCAACGAATGCATAGATTACCAGGACTGATCATGTCACAAACGAGGGCCGTTCCGAGTCGTCCGCTGGTGTGCCTGTTCCCTCACCGATAGCGGGCCGTGGCCGCTCAATCTCACGGCTAACCATTTTTGCCCTATTACCTCCCTAATTTCTGACCCAAGTGCGGGTCAAGCCAGGTGTCCGAAGTTAATGACTTTGGGTATCTTGAACAACTGGAGTGGTGTGTATGATTTAGGTATTTAGGATCAGTGCATTATCCAAGATCATAGAGATTGGATGACAGTCAATTACGCGGGATGATGGTAAAGCAAAGTAACTGGACTAGTATTAATTCAGGTATGATCAGCGGGCTGTGCATCAACCTGGACTTCAAAGTGTTCGTGAGGATGCGCTCGAGGCTCTGTATGTGGTGCCCGCGGTTCGAGAACCGTATGCAATGTGACTTGGATTCGCTTGCGGAGAAAACCGTGCCGTGCGGGTGATGTCTCTGCAGACTGACGACTGCATTGCCCCAATTAAAATGTTGAGCCTGTGAGGTTCTGCAGTGGAATGAGTAGTAAATGTAACTTGATAAACGCCATTGCCGGCAGAAAATGTCACTGCTGCCCAACTTGACTGTTCATCGTTACGACGTCGGTTAGAAGAATTGGAACGATATCCCTCCTTCTTATCAATCTCCAATAGCATCTAGGTATTTGTGATATCGCCTAGAATTTCAACCGCGGCGGGCTCACCGTTCAACGCGTAGAAGAGTGATCCACGGACATGTGGGGATATCTAGACTCGACGGTTTCCTCGATAATTTTCGACTTGGTTCTCCTTCTTATGGCTTTATCTGACTTGCCTTGGTAAAATGATGTGCGAAAAACCCTGTACTCTTTCAGATCTTTGATAGAGCTTACGACATTCACGGGAAAACCTCAAGGATTATGATTCCTTCTGAACATAGCAATAAACCTAGAGGCGTACATATCATAAATCTAGATTCACCCCCAAAGGCAGATTTTCAGTACAAATTTGGAAAACAGGACGTTAAACCAATTTATTAGGGCCTATCTTTTTGATTCTTGGAACAAGTCGCGTTGAGCGACTTCTAGCATTATTGTGGCTACCAAGACAGCAGTTGCAAGCTGTATTTGCTTCAGCACTGACTGGAAACTAACAGATCTGAAATCTCTGTATGAAAATTTCTTTGTTTTAGTATATAGGGTTTACACGCAAGCAAGTCTCATATGTAAGGTCTTTACTGTTGACGTTATTCACTATTGAGGCAGGTGCACAAGTTATGTTGGGTCCAAGCAGCAAGCTAAACTAGATAACCGAAGCTCAGCTTTAAGTCAGAGGATGGAACGAATAGGCGATGAAAGATTGCTAAGATTACCCGCATAAATAAATAGGGCCACAACTTCGGGATCTTGGAGTCGGGAAACTTGAGACGTGGCGAGCGTCGACTCGGTACAGCATGCAGGGGATAGGTGCACAACAAAAGTCATAGCTTAGGAGCTGAATATGAGAACTTGTGCGGTTCGAGCGGTTACTTATGTAAAAAATTTCAAACGGGCTATGCTGCGTATCTTGAGTGTCAATGTCTGCTTCAGTAGCAATGCAGTCAAAGGTATGCACCCAGCTGCTGAGAAACTTCACCCGACGCTCCAATACTATCCTTTATCTACCTTCTGTTCATAGTTCCATCCACAATCTTGAGTAGAAGGTGGGATATGCGTGAATATTGTGTCCACACAGCCAATACTGATATATACAACTTTTGATTATCCGCAGAACAGGCGTACCTTTCCATAAGTACTTGTGCTGTTCCGTTGTAGGGAGTGGTGACAATGTCTATACTATTCATATCATATTACCAAGACTTGTGAATTCGATTAAACCTACCAGAGAGGAACGTCTAGTACGCTTCAGGTAGTAGCATTTTTGGGGTTATTATAATTAGGTCTAATAAAGATCATCCTTATAGTAATTGACCAGCTAGCCTATAATATGTTACATTCGTCCGAATTCGGTGCTGAACATATTTTTAAGAACCATTCAATGTTATGATATCAAAAACGAAGCATTTTCAAGTCCAAGTTGCGCATCCGATAGTCTCACTCATTTTCTGAAAGAAGCGTATGAATGTGCGAGCATCGTCTGCTGAGCGTTCAATGGGGGATGGAAAGAGGATAGACACAGACATCAGTGTATTCTTCTTCATCAGAATATGAAGACCACGTCTCTTGCGCCAAAGATCAAACTGATCCACTCCATCCAGGTAAAAATATCTCAAATTTCCATCAAAAGGGTTAGCCTCTGTGTTTTTGGCCCTCGAAGGTAGCAACTCTGGTTCACTTGCACAGACAAAATCTGACCCAATTATAGACTTCAAACGGTTCTATACCATAAAACGATTTACTGGAACGCATCATCTGCTGAGCTACACATGGCACGCATGCGTCAACCTCATCAGCCGATGATTGAACTCGTCAGCGACACGTATGCCCTCTAGATTGGAACAGACCGCGTAGCGCACAATCAACTCTTATCTTATACTTTTGCTGTACAGTGCCTGCCGTCCGAACCGATGGATTTCTCAAAATTTGCTTCATTCGTTCCACAGCTAAATTAGCAACTCAGCTCGTTTACCAATGCTAGAATGTTTGAAGAAAAGTCGAGCTGCTCGCGCATTGTTCGTATGCTGCCAGTCCAACATCGGCTCGAGACGATCAATAGCGCAGGGTTGCACTTATCCGAATACGATATCGAGCTAATTTTCCCCAAGTCACAATTGCGAATTGTGCTGCGAGGAAGTTATATTCAACATGTGGATACATTGTCACGTGATGATAATGATATTGAGAAGGAATGTCACTTTAGCCCCTTTCATGGGCTTATTAACGGCGACATAGCCCGCAACACAACTGCGACAAGGAGTGCAATGGAGAGTCGAATGACTCAGATAATAGAGCTGGCCCGGCAGTTGATCATCTTGGCTCACAGCGGCACCAACCTCATGTGGCACGACACCCGTGCGACAACGCGTTGCGCTAGGCTCTACATTCCATACAAAGCGATCTGCGAACAACGCAAATCCAAAGAGAGGGAAGGTAGTGTTAGGGAAACGCTCGCAACGTTATTGATCATCTCGGCCATTATCTCCCATGGGCACGGCTCCGGTTGGTGGATGAGGGAAATTACTTGTGGACATAGCTTTCTTCTGAGTGGTCAAAGCCACTGGTATGCTGCGACATTACGACAACGCACCGCATCAGTCGGCTTCACGCTTCTGATCGTTGCATGCCTTTCCTGCAAGACGACAATGGTGACATAGGCATCCAACAAGAGAGTTTTCTATGATGTTCTCTTGCATTAAACTGCCCAATAGCCCAGCAGCCACCGTTTGATAGAGATCAGAACAAAGACAACTGACGAAACGTGATGTCAGCCCCTTGTCGAGGGCGAGTTGGTCGGTTAGGGGTAGTCGCAAGAATCGCCAAGGGTGTTCATCTTAGATTGTGTCCTCTCAAGAAACTTAGACACGCGTTTGCACTTGGTAGGAGGCTGATTCTTGATTGCAAGGCAAGGGAGACCGTAGTTTCGGTCCAAGAGCTGTCAGCCAAAAGCCTGCACCGTGTTTATAAACGGATGCGCCCGAGGGCTTCGTCTTCAGCCGTAAATCTCTG
Organism: Mycocentrospora acerina; assembly: GCA_022701365.1. Taxonomy (NCBI): domain Eukaryota; kingdom Fungi; phylum Ascomycota; class Dothideomycetes; order Pleosporales; genus Mycocentrospora; species Mycocentrospora acerina. Next base: position 82,883 of record JAKUHH010000234.1, on the reverse strand, counting down.
CGTACAAAATACCGTTGATCATCGATAGAGTTCCAGTATTTTACTCTGTTTCGTAGCTTATGTGATGGAAATCGGCAAAAATCACGACCAGTTGGGTGGTGGGAGCCCTGCCGATCAGGTACAAACCTCGTCCGATTGGCTAACCCCTTACTCAGTCCGTTGTAAGCTTTCCATGTTCCGGACTGTCCCCCGTCTGGGCCTGGTCAAGCCACAACAAAACCAAGCACACGCTACGAGAGTGACGATTCGCCTTTTGGCGGGCTGGTCAGAGGTAGCTCCGGGCTGCGCATGCTAGGCAGGATTTAGCCATCTTATTTACTTCGCGCCCCCCGAGCGGCCATCTTTCTTCCATCTAAGCAGGACTTTGTCAATCAACATTCCTTTTGCTGAATAACTTCACTCTTTCAGGTGTTCAGCAGTCATTCCTTCGGCCGACAAACCCTCTATCATTTTCGAATCTCGAACCAATCAGGATGCAGCTCATCACAATTCTTTCTGCCGCGACCGCGATGGTCGTGGGTGTCTCTGCATCTGCCTCTAGCTCCAGGAACGCCAACACGTTGAACAAGGAGTGCAACAAGAGCGCAGCCCACGCCAAAATCGTTAACCGCTGTGACTACCCTGTTTACCTATGGTCGGTTTTCAAGGGCAATGGCTGCCCTTCCGATGCGATGTTGACGCTCAACAAGGGCGAGTCCTATTACGAGAACTACGCAGATGCGGACGGCGGCCTTACTGGTGTTTCCATCAAGATCTCAAAGGAGAAACAGTGCAAGCCCAATGACATTGTGCAATTGGAGTATTACCTAGAGAAGGGGCCAAACACTGCCTTCAACTTCAACTATCTTGACGTTTCTTACGTTGATTGCCTTGGTAACGATTGCCCTACGAAGTCAGAAGGATATTACCTTGTTGCTGGCGACCAGAAGGGGAAAAACACGGCCTCAGCTAGCAACACCTGGTGCCCTATTCTTTCCTGCACTGACGCCGCGTCGTGCGCAAAGATGTCGTACATTCTCCCAGACGACGTTCAAACTAAGACTTGCGATCTCGACCAGAGCATGGTCTTCTACATGTGTGGCGGTAACGCACCTGACGGCGACTCCTACGACACAGTGTCCTCAAGCTCGTCCAAGAAAGTCGAATCGGCCACTTCCAAGGCTGCATCTTCTACATCCACATCGACAAAGACACCCACGCCAACATCTACCAAGGCTGCGGCCTCTTACGGCTCCGGTGATTCTATCAGTATCAAAATCCCCGCTGTTACTCCCACCCCTCTGGAGTCGCTATCCGCACACAAGACCAAGACTCAGGTCGTCTATGTTACTGCATACGAGACTGTCAAGGCCAAGAGGCGTGACCACGGCCATGCTCGCCGTCATCAGCCATTCCACGCATAAGCAACACCAACTTTTTTTCATACTATCGACATATCAAAATTGAGGGAAATTGGATTGTTGGACAATTCACGTCCATAGCCAAGCTCCCCATCTCGCGATATATATCCCAAAGGAAAGAGGAGGAGGGTTGGACGTTATCTTATCCAACGTAATGACGAGGTAGACAGCGTCGCAGGCAAATCTATTCATTATTATCACAACTACATCGACGCGCACCTGTCATACTTGTGTCTCGCTTCGCCTTTCAACTTCCGTTTCTTTGGCGACAATTCTTACGTGGATGTTACTCGGCTTTATACTTCTGATTCTTGGTAACTTTTTTATCTCACGATGTCATGACATATACCATCTTGGGTTCCTGGTCTCCTTCGTAAGCCAGCGGGGTTTTTCTATCTCATTCGTAAGGGCCTGTAATCCCTTCTTTTACATGGACGCGGTGTGTTCTACGTTCAGGCTTGGTGTGCTATTATATTAAGTAGACATTCATTTCGCATACCCCCACTTGTTCCATGTGTGTCTCATGAATTCTGGTGACTGTTGCATGATGCAGCTTTAGGTTTTCAAATCTACTCCAAACGTCAAGTTGTGCACGCTGTTCAACAGTCATTTTTCGAAGCTTCGCGATCAATTAAGCCCATCAGACCCTTGTTTCGTGATGCCAAAATATTGAAACAACGCACGGGCATGTGTTTCCCAACATGATGGTTCTGAAACTTCGGGTTCAGTGTTTATTTCTGGAATGCGTACAAAATGAGATAGATTTTGACACATGCTTGTTACAGATGTTCCGTTTCTACAGGATTACACATAATCATCTTCTCATTACATCCAAGATCCTCCATCTCGCCTTCATCACAAGCCCATTTCAACACGACAGGAATGTTTGGTGGTCATGCGAGAGGACAAATTGACACGCACCTATATCAAGGTCTGTTACTTTCGTCTCGACTGCCACGGGCATTGAGGAGTTGACAGAGGAAGTCGTTTCGTTCAGCAAACATGGTCGGCCGTCGAACGAGACATTTTCTGGTCGAGACCCGCAGAAAGCTTTAAACCGTGATAGCACACACGCTTACCTTCCGCTTCCACCGCGATCTCAACAGAGCCTGTAATAGATTTTTCGCATTTGCGCAGTAGCAAGGGCTTCTAGAACGTCGTTTCCACGCGGCCGCTGATGTCAACCATAATTATTCCCCACCTTTTCACCCACATGAACCACAGAAGTCCATCCTATCTCGGCGGGCTCGCCGATAATCGATACCGCTATCGGTAGGCAACCTCGCGAGCAGTACGTCGGGATTCGCTCATGTTCTTAGCTGCCGGCCAATGACGGAACGACTAGAGAAAAGAAATACCGTTGGTGGTGGATTGCGTGGACCCTTGAACACAAGGGGTGTGCGGGCAAACCGTCCGGGCCTACACTTGCGTCACAAAGAAATAAGCTCGGGCTTGATGACACGTGAAAGAAGGAAATACGATGCAAAATCAGATGTATCTCGAAGTTGTGGCTTAAGAAGTTGATGGTTGGTTTGACGTATTTTGCTTTGTGAAACTAATCTCAGTGGTGCCTGCAAAGAAGGATTGGAGAGTCTTGCGAGGAAGATGACCAACTTGATGACCGGTATGATGGTTGCGATTACTGTGATAACAACGCCTTGCCATTGAACTGAGTAGGTCCCAATTTATTTACTTTTGTCTAGTTGTTGTAACCAGCTTTCTTGGTAAAGGCGTTCCCTGTAAGCCTTCACACTTTCTTTTTAGGGGCGTCCACCCACTCCACAGCATTTGTGCCCCCAACAACTTCGATGCCCCACCTAATCTCACCATCTTGATCCTTGAACCACCCCAACATTGTTCGAATGTCCTCATCTCGCTTCAACGAAATACCTCTCTCTTGCACTAGTCTTAAAAAGTTGTCACTACCCGCGAGAAGTACCAAGACATCTGCTATCAATTGTACATCGTGAATCATGCCGCTCATGTACCGTCGCTGTAGAAATGTTACTACAGCTGTAGTACCAATCAGCCAAATGAGTATAGCTATAGTCAGATATGTAGCGATGAGATTCATGTGAAGAACTCGAACTCGATTAGATACCCAAGCTTCAGTAGTATGATTCGTGTCCAGTACTGTAGTGTACTGTCGGGCCGGAAGTGCAGTCCCGTTGATATCGACTGGCCGTCCCAAGTCACTGGTACTTCGATCGTCTATGTTCTGGTATGTGAGGCCACCTCGACTGAGAGACATGCCATTCGCGACGAAATGCTGGAAAAACGTTTGGAAAGTTCGGTCTGCGTGATGCACAAGAGTAGTGTAATTCAGAAGAGCATCTGTATCCTTTGCAACTGAAGCGTACATGCTGTATGTCATATAGTCCATGTTAAGGCCATTCTCTTGATCACGCATGACAAAAGCATTGTCTTCAGAGGACTGCCAATACGTGGACACTCCAACATCGACACTGGGGTCTGAGGCTTTGAACATTGCGTCCATGAAAAGGATGCCATAACTGTAGAGAAGAGTTAACGATTTAATCAAGAGACCGCATCTGCACGAGCATACCTTGTTGTGATATTTAATTCCCCAGAGTAATTACTACGATATCGGCCGTTCGAGCCCGTTATATCGTGGCTTATGAAAACCTCTGACCATGCCGAATCTTCAGACACAGCAGGCTTATCAATTTCGTAGGACAAAACGGATGCAGTCATCTTATCGAGAGAGATCTTCGCATCTGCCACTTCCACAATCGGTACACATCGGGCAGCTTGCAACGATGGCACTTCTTTGAAGAGTAAGAGACTTGATGAGGATTTTGGGGAAGATCCTTCCGTTTCCTCTTGAGGCTTCATGATAGGTTTCCCAACTATCCATTTTGTGACGAACGGAATTGGCCACGCTTTGTTGACATGTGGAAAGCCTTGAGCATCTGTTGGAGACCAGTATCCAATTGCAGCATTATCTTCCGTTCCGTTAGTATCGTTCGTACAGCATCGAATCCGATTGATGTTGGCGAAAGCTGAGGTGTTTGAAGGAGTGTTATCAAACATTGTGTCATCGAGCCAGTAATAGTCCTCAAATCCTGTCAGATTCACGACCGTCGGAATCTTGTCCACCTTTATGGGACCAATCCAAGATGAAACATTGTTTATCTCTTCTATTGGATCACATTCAATGCGCGCACGTATCGCAGCCGTCCGGAGCGTGATGTTAGTTGAACGACTAAGCACATCTATCGCGTCGGGTTCGGGAACCTTAGATAGATCAAGAGGTACAAAGCTCCATCCATCTAAAGTCCATGGAAGTTGAGATCCATTGAGAGAAAGCTGTACCGCCGCACCTGCTAACCAGTTCTTAGGAGGGTCGAGGTAGAGCTCATTAAGAACTCTATATGCGCGTACTATTCCTGTTGTATGATCTTCCTCAGCGGGCAATGCTGCAATCGCTGTGATGACTGGGTCGTGTCTTAGACTCAGTGTTCTATTGAGCTCAGTCCTTTGAGTGACATTGGTCGTTTGTCTCTCAAACAAGGCGGACATGGAAACAGTTACTAGTCAGAAACTTTCAGCGCTGTAGAAGCAAATATTTTATGAATAGGCGATCTTACAAACTTGACAGAGGATGCTTCCAGTGGTAACCATCAAGAGAACAAAGTGTCTATTTCGACCCGCCTTTATCGCCGCTCCCATCCAGGTTTTCGATCGATATGTCAATCCTGCCCCTTTGTTGATTGGCGTTGGTCCCCTTGACATGGATATAAAGGGTTGGAGCATTCTGAACGTAGTGTCCAATTGATCCCACCACATGCCAATAATAACACTGACAATAGTGGGGGCGATTGAAATTGGAGCGAATGAGGAAAAACTAAGACCTATTTTTGACACATCTGCCTCATATATAAAAGCCGTTTGTGAGAGTCGTGACTGAGCAGAGAGTGCCGTCAAAGTAGTAACAGCCACGGAAACGAGAACTAGGAAGACGGCCAAGGCGAACAGCATTCGTATCCTAATGACAAGTGGCTGCCATTTTTGTTCACATTCATTCTCTATAGTCAAAACTACTGCAGTATCTTGTAAGTATAGTCATCTCCGCAATGTGATCGTGGATTGGAATACCTTCAGCATCAGATTGTGACACTTCTTTGCTTATTTTTAAGGCGCTCTTGGATGTAAAAAAGGTTGCAGTACCCAATACAGAATGAAAATTCCTGCTTGTTTTCTGATGCACCTTCCTGAACACAGATGTATTCGATAGTTGTGGATTGAGAAGCGTGCCCAGTCCTACCGCGCTTCCAGGGTCTGTTTGCAAATTGAGCGGCCGGCTGGATATACGCGAGGCCCAAAGAATGAGAAGGATTAGAAGGGCTGAGAGAAGGAATAGAACTGTCAGTGTAAGTCCAATCTCCCGTAGCACCATGACTCTTTCTTCAATCGTGGATGCTTTTCCGCTGACATGTTCTAATTGCACTACTTGGTTGTTCGTGAGAGAATCCTTTAAACTTTCCACAAAGAAGCGGCCTTTCACCTTAGCTACTTGTTCCATCAGGTGAGGATCTTCCATCATAGCTGGGATGTCGAATGAATACAGTGCAGCAAGCAGCGGCCCCATACCAGAGAATGATGGAATAGAGGCCTTCCAGTTGAATGTCGCATTAGACTTTAAATTTCCTCCTACCACTTTGTCCGCATCGCGCATCATACCCGCTTTGTTGAAGTAGTTCCTCCAATCATCCTGTAAGGTCGACTTTTGAAACTCTGAAATGTCGATAAACGTAGGAGGTAAAACCACTCTTTCATTGCTGGAATTACCCGCTGCTTTTACTTTCGTTTGTTGTGTTTTTGAAATCGAAGCAGTCACGTTTAGCTTCTCTATTGTGTATTTTGATTCGCAGAGTAGGCCTTGCATTCGAAATCCTGGTGATCGTTGGTATGTTTGGTTGAACGGCATAAATGGTCCATTACGCCGAAAGATCTGTATAGGCATTGTCCACGGAGTAGAGGATATGATGATATCGCGGTCTCTGCATTCATCAGAAGTTTTTAGTCGCGCGTAGGGACTTGTCGAAGTTACATTCACCGCAAACGGAATTCCGCCAATGTATAAACTTTCACGCCATCCGACATGAAAAGTTGATGTGTTTGACCAAGTAGAGCCTCCGTTGTAAGCAATATCAATACCTGGGTGAAGCGACAATTCATACCTACATCCATCGCCTGAGCTCAAGACGAAGGATACCATGGGCTGAGTGCCGTTGTACGGCCCTTTACCCAAGACATCGTAGGCTCCTGAGAAAGGCTTGGATGTCATCTCAGCACTCTCCAAAGTCATATTTTGGCAAGGAAAGTCGGCATGTATCGTTGTGGACTCGGCCTCCCAGGATCTAGCAGTAGAAACAATATTAGGACCCAACTGCGCTTCCTCCGACGAAGGCCAGAAAGGCAGAGTCAGAGATGAATCTGTTATCCACGCAGACGTAGAAACATTTCTCATAAGAGCAGCAATTGTCCTAAAGTAGGTCTCCCTGTTCGAAACGAGCGGGAACTGGACGCCATCTTGTGGTACGATCCTGGAGAACTCCACGGTTCGAGGTATGATGACTTCTTCGGAAGTAAGAAATGCCGACGAGAGAGGCGATATAGCAAGCAGAGCGAGGGTGTTGACAAAGGCGGCAAAAATGAGACACCAGCTAGTCTTGCCGACCGATTTACGTTTGAATGTGACATCCATAAAGACAGACCAGCTCTCATACAGGACTGTACCATACGCGCTTGCTCCTTCTGAAGGAGCTTTGGCCAATCGTGCAAAGGGCTCTGTTCTTTTGACATCCTGGAAGAGAACGACGGTCATTTGAGTGTAGATGACAGCGAGTAGTGTGGGAGTGAAGCGCCATCCGAAGAGAATGGCCGACGAACCGTCGTCAGTTCCAAGCCCGAAATGGTTTTGTGAATACCAAATCATGATAAGGATTGCGGTTGCGAATGAGATACTGGTGATGACTGGTATAAGGAGGAAATACCACCGAAAAGTGGAGGGAGTCCAGCTCCCATTTTGAACTGTGTGAGACGAGGCTTGTGATTATTAGCTACAACCATCAGCGTTAACAACACTTCAATCTTACCATCTGTAGAACCAAGAGATTGTGATAATACACTGCTATGGCACTGAATTTGAGGAGATAGTGTCTCAACCGGAGACACTGGACTGGGACTTCTCTGCTCCATAGTGTCGATCACTGGGCTCTGGTGCACAGAACTTGATGACCTGATCTTAACGACCAATATTTTCTTTCCTTGTTAAAGTTTGCAAAAAAAAAGACCAAACTCCCCAATTCTGTCAAGTAAATTTTACACCCAAAGAATAACACAATCTATGGAGAAAAGAAAGTTCACACAAAAGTCTCGCGTTGAGCCTCACCTCCGCGCACACCCTCACCTATGTACCTCCTAGCCCTCAACCACCAAAAATCAAACATCGCGGCACAGTTATTCAGCCTCATGCTCGAACCCAAAGCAGAACTCTAACCACAGCGTCTTCAATTATCCGTTCAATAAAATCATTGAATAAGCGCTTGCGTGGAGCTCAGAGGTCAGTGCAGCGGTTCGGTTCGGCTCGCCAGCTGCTATTATAAGCGCCCTCGGGGGGACAAGCCCAAACGGAGTACCATCCGAATAGAAGGTACTGTTAGCACGCTCTATATCTAGAAGTGCCGAGCTTTCATGGACGGCAAAGTGCTTGGGAGGAGGTTGAGACACTTCAGCACGAGTGTGCATATAATGTCGAAGGTACACGTGAGGGCAAGGGCCTGCTAGCGTGACTTTTATGTCTAACTTGACGGAACGCGACGCGATGGTCAGCCAACTTCATAGGAGCCAGAAAATGGTTGTGACAGTGTACAGAACGCGGCAGAGAAAATTATTCACCACGTTCAGCTCGAACACGAAGCAAATAGTCATTCAGCGATAGTCCATGCAAAACTTAAGGAAAGCTTGCTTGTGTGACGCACCGCATCGACTCAGATATCCAAAACAACAAAAAGACCCGATTCTGCCACTTGCAGCACGCAATCCAATCCTTCGTTCCAAACTACCACTCCAATCCCAGCTACTATTCAATCTACCTCTCCACCGATCTAAGCGTTCTCACGAGACTCGCGGTAGCTAGCCTAACATGGAAACACGGCATCAGTTGGGGCTCCGATATTTTTGCTGGAAAATTGCATCAGACAAGGGGAAAAGGTCAGATCTAGAAGTCCGAGGACTGATGTCTACGCACCTCCTGTTCGACCTGTAGCTGGTCCACGACGGGTGCCAGCTCTGACAGGATCTCGTACGCCTTCTTGTGGTATTCGAGTTGGGCAGCGATGAGGTCGGCAAGGTTTCGTAGGGGCTCGGGCGTGTCAAGGACCTATGGGTGTCAACACGTGCTGTAAATAGTGCACTTGTGAAATTTGCGGAGGAACGTACATTCTTCATGACACCGACAGCCTCCTCTGTCTGACCGACAAACTCGTCCTCGGCATGCTCAATTTTCGCCCTGGCATCCTCACTCAAATCCTCCTCCAACCCATCTTTGCGACCACCCTGTCCAGGCAATGCAAAAGCCCCGCCCTTGGCACTAGCCTTGGTCGCATCGAGACCCAGCCGCGAGTTCTCTACTGCCTTGCGCGCGCGCGTCGCAAACTGGATGTTGGTGTTCAGCGTTGTGCTCCAGCCCGCGAGGAAGCGGCTCTGAATCTGAGCGTCCTGCGCCAGCCGTGCCTCGCCAACCTTCTCACTGGCGATGGCGTACTTCTCGAGCGCCGTGGCGAGCGGATCCTCACTGGAGTTGGACTGCTCGGCGGTGAGCATGTGCGAGCTGTTGAGAGCAGCGCGGGCGACAGCATGACTGAACGTCTTGGGCTGCGGCTTGGCCGAGGGCGGCGCGACGAGAGCAGCCTGAGCTTCAGCGGGGGATGTTGCGCTCGAGAGCAGGGAGACCTTTTCCGACACTGTGCGCCCGAGGTCGTTGAAGGACTCGCGGAGATTGGCTGGGTAGTCGTAGGCTTCGTTCGCGTACTGCGAGCTGCAGTGGGTAATATATCAGACAAGGGCTATTCTATGGGAGGGTTGTAAAGTTACTTACGTGACCTGCAACATGGTTGTGTGGACCCTCTTCAAGGCATCGACGCGCTTCTCGAGCTCAATATAGTCTGGGGGGAGCTGCGTCTGTCATGCGTCGTATCAGTGTCGGACCATGACAGCAGTGCATCTGCGCAGTCGCACCTTGTCCTCAGCCTGTCCAACCTGCTCCTTGACAAACTGCTGTGTCCTAGCTGCCCATGGTGTGAAAGAGGCACTATGAGGGCCATGTCAGCATTATCTTGGACTGCGCTCGCCAGGCATAAGCTCTTGGTGAGCGGGCGTGGGGGCAGACATACGAGATGTTCTTGCCAAAAGCCGAGATCTTTCCAAGATTCTCCATGATGACGTAGGTGGGTAAGATGTTCTGCAGAAGAGTCGTCTCAGCGTAGTTGTGCGTGGTGTTGGCGGTGCATCGCGGGCTTTCATGTGGTTGAACCCTCGATTGCCCAATTCCCATGATCCCTGCACGCACGCTAGCCTGTTTCGGAGGCTACACAAAATCTACCACTGTCCTACAAGTTATTCATTCACTGCATGCTGGATATTCGTAGGTATTGAGAGCTATGGTCACAGCAAACGATCGGAGATGCTAGGTACTTGATGATTGTCCAGGAAAGACCAAGTACATCATTATATGCTCTACAAGGTCTATTATAAATTGACTAGCCGTCCACGCGTCTGAACAAAATAGTTCAGCCAAGTCAGCATATACAGTAAGTACCTCCCGAATAAGTATCGTCCGTTAACTTTCAATAGTTCGATTCAAGCAGAGGGTTGCGGACATTGGCCGTGGATTCTCCATGCGCCTTGACTGTGTAGCATGGAGCTTCCCCGAGGTATTTCATTTTCTCGCCATTGTCAACTTGACAAGCAGCGACCCCTCTCATAGATAAAGTTTGTGTCCCAAATAACACAAGCGCCCATTGTAGCCACGATTCATCTCAATTCGCCGAACCCCATCGGGTTGAAGGACGTCATAACTACCATGCAGCGGGGTGATCAATGTACAACCACATGGCGGGGCGGCCTCGCACAAATTCTCCTTCTTAAACGTGGAACACGATTTACAGCGGATTGAGATGAAGTTGAAAGCTGTTGTGCACTCTGACTTCTCTCGGTCAGTATGTCACAAAGCGCCTCTCGGAAGCGAATTTTGTAACGCCAGCCGGACACAACACGGCTGCATGTTACCGTCGCCAATGCGTGGATACACCGTTTTAGATGTCAGCTCGCTGAACTTAATGCATCCTGCGTCCAGGAAATCTAGCCAGGTCTCATTGATTCGAACGCACATGTTCACATCCCGCAGCCTGTCACTCGGATGCGACAACCCACCCATTCACTCATTACTGCACAGAGTACTGTGACCCTAATCCTGCGCCTGATTGTTTACGATCACCAGCATATGCTGACCCCCAGTCACTGAATCCAGGAGATCTTTCGGTTCCCGTGCCCGCGTCAGAGTTTGCTTGCGAGCCCGTGCCCGCAGTGTACTCTGAGTTTGTGATGGTGACGCTATCCGGGGAATCGGAGATGATCATGGAGCCGAAGATGCCCCTCATCTCTTTCAAGTCGTCCGAGACTTGGTCTTTGGGTGTGGTAGCTCGCTCGTGAATAAAATCTTTGATGGACCGGATGATGGGCGGACATCCTTCGTCGTCGGGAAGCCACCAGTCTGAGGGGCTGACGCCGTACGACTCGAGCATGCGCGCCCGCATGACATCTGAGTAGATGTAGCTATGAAAAAGGTTAGCAACCTTGCTAGGCTATATGGTGTGACATGTTGTCTATTAGTGTATGCAACACTAACACTACTGTATGGGCCAAATAGCCTTGCCTACCACTACTACGCAAAGGGATCGAGAGCTACTCACCCTGATGATTCTACTTTGGCAAATGTTCGCCGGCACCACTGTATTGTCTTGGGGTCTCTCGGCAGAAACAGAGTAGCAAGAGCCAGGGTAACTTGCGCTTCGATAATTGCCCCTGGGGGTGCTTGAGGATGTGCGCATATTGCCTCAAAAATTTGCGCCGCACTGTACGCTAGTTTGGTTAATTCGGGATCGAAGGGTTTCCGCAATGCCATTGATGACGACAACTTGTACATGATCACAATTCCCCAAGTGTCCAGCAGAAGGAAATTTGATGACCATAGCGGCTCGTCCCAAATAACACATGGCTCATATGGGTTGACAATGTCGTCAGGATCCAGGGTTCCGGGAATCTCCTTTGTCTTGTACTGGGAATCAAAAAGAGTCGGGGGGATGCCCTTTTCCAACCCCTCTACCTTCTCTTGTATCGCTGATAGTTGTATCATAAACTCCTGGTCGCTGAGCAGGCCCTTGCCTTTTCTAGCAAACACCTCATTTGAATCCTTAGCCACTAGTCGTGAGTATGCAAGGCGCTCCTCATACTGTGTGTCAATATCGGTAGGGTTTTCACGAAGTTCCCGAATGTAGCACTCGTGAACGGCAACATACCATTCCCGACCAAGTACCGATTCCCCACCCGATTGGAATCCAACAAACAAGTCGAAGCGAATGTACCATAGCAGAACCTTGAGTAGGAAATGTGACTTTGTGATGCTTTCCGGCGTGTAGAGGCGAATGAGCATTTCGAAAGCAGCCTTTTGATGGCCCATGAGATTAACCCAGTCACCGAGCATCTCCTATCAAGCTTCATCAGCAGATAACAACGCAAATGCGGAGGATAGCCTAACCTCGATACTCGCGAGCTGAAGAATTGTTAAAAAGGTTGCAAGCCCCTGCTTCTTGTTTTTTGTGATGGAGATGCGAAGTCGAGATACGGATTCGTTGTAGTATTGGAGAAAAGACGAGATACGGCCATCTGGCTGGGAGAGCGTATGGAAGTAGGCTGCATAGCCGACCACGGCATATTTTAACGGTTCAAACTTCAGGGCTTGTGCCAGAAGATCGCCTTTGATGAAATTATGGGTATCGCGCTTGAGACAGTAGTGATGGACTGATATGTGATTCTGGAAGTAATTCAGGTAGAACTGAACATCCCGGGTACCTACTGAGGCGCTTTTCAGCGAATTTGCTATCTTAGCAGCCTGCGCACTGCTTCCGCGTGATAAAGGTGGTCGACTAGACGGCGGGGCTGTAGAAGAAGCCTCGGTGGATGGTGAAGTGCTTTGATCAACAATAGACGCTGGTGTGTCGGAAGAGTCGCGCAAGTCTTGGCTCCTTGCCGCAGGGCCAGTGTCGAAATCCAGATCCTCATCCTCATCGTCAAGGATAGCTGCCAAACGCTCCCTTCCCTCTTCATCATGATCTTCGGGAGAGGATACACTTCCCGAGCTTGACTTGCCCGACTTAGATCCACGAACTACCTTGTGGCTGCCTTGCGTATCCGGGTAAATGCACTCACGGCTGCCCTTGCGGCATCCTAACAATGGGCCGTCAGATGGGCCGTGTTTGGTACGTGAAGGCGCAAAAGACAGACTTACTTTCGCACACGGGATGACTCTCATCACACTATGATTTCATCAGCCACCTCGTCAAATCAGCAAACAAGGCGCATGAGATTACCTTTACCCTCCGCTGCCTGCAAGTAAAACAACCACTCCTGGTTCTGCGATGCTTCACTTGTTCACCGGGAGCAGACCGTCTGCGGGCGCGAGCATTGGCGTTTTGAGCTGATCCCAGTAAACCCGGAGCATCATCGTACTGATCTACATAGTTTTGATGCAAGTGAGGATCTGAATATTGCACAAATGGGCCATGGACTCCTGGGTGGAATGGGTTCTCTGATATTCCGGAAGTGTAAGATGATGCATCCGGGGCAGTTCCTGGCGGGGCACTTGAGAAACCGGGGCTCGGCGCCACGTTGGGGTCAGCGTCGTAGTACTGAGGTGAAAAGCCATGTCCCGGCGGATGATAACCAGACATGTTTAGTATGCTATGAAAAGGCAGTACAGAAAACAATGTGCTAGGTGTTGGTGACGGATGGCGCGCCGAAATGCGTCAACGTCATCCAGGTCCAGAGGTGCAGGGATTTGACAACGATCGCCCGTGCTTGACAATGGCTTTCCAGCAGGGTACCAGGAACGGTGGTGTGTGGGTAAGTGTAATGGTGCTTAGAGGTATATGCATGGGTCAAGCCTCTGCGCGATGGGGACAGTGACAGCTGGTTTTCCGGCGCGAACTGCGCGCTAACCCTCGACGACCAAGTGACCTTTAATGAATGTACAATGGGGATTTAGGATACTGGCGCCGGCGGCGACAAGAGGCGGATTTGCAGCACGACACGTGCTGACAATGGAGGCAGGTGCGGTGCCACCCTGAAACCGAACGACGGGAGGTGATGTGGAGGGAACACGACAGCCGCAAGGAGAGTCGCGCCCAGACTAGCCCATGACATGAGCCATCAGTTTCGATGTGAGAAGAAGCAATAGTCGACTCTGAGGAAAAAAGCAAGCTGAAAGCTGTCCCTTGTTACCCATACAAAAGGCATTGGGCATAGAACGGGCCCGCCGTGGCTGTGCACCCGTTCCGCTCTCCGCGCTTCTGTCAAAGATTAGCTCTGCAGGGTGCGTCCTGCAACCATGTGCTAGACGTTTATTGAGGCCCGGGAACTGATCAACGTCTACGGACGCCCGTGTTGAAGGAGAATTTACGGCAAGCAGCTGGTTCCTGGGCCCCACGTCCTGCTCTGCCCGATTGCCTGTTACCGACGTGCAGTGGGAGAGCGCGTGTATTCTCACCTCGCAACACTGCCTGGGTCTTCCGACTGTCAACCATGACGCTGATCATCTTTGCAGCGGAGCGTCTTAGCGCTCCAGTGCTGCGTACCCGGAAATGATGCGCACGCTGTGTCCAAGTGAGGGAGGTGGGGCGGGTTAGTGGTGCCCCTGCAAAGAGGCCCTGGGGAGCGAATAGAAAACCGTGCGAGGAAGAGACCGCAGTCACGGTGAAGGCAGGTCAGATTACTAACTCATCTATTACCCCATCTAGCTATTGCCAACCAACCCGTTGACAGGGACGAGGAATCATTCACACTCTGTTGTGACAGCGTTGTCCAAGGGCTAGCTGTTTTGGTCGATTCAGCTTTGACATTCCCTGCGCATCTCTCTTCCCGTGACAATGGTTAGCCGTAGGAGACGTGCATCACCAAGGCTTGGAAGAGTAGGTAATATGCCGTAGCCCTCCGCACAGGTAGCAAGTCTACCGTCTGGACAAAACGTTGCGAAAGAAGAAAAAATGAAAATAACAAAAAGAACGCGCGACGCCTCAAACCGCGACCGTTTTCTCCCCATACAGATGGGCAGTTCCCCCACGATCTAAATGCGATACCATGATGAGGATACCTCCCTTCAGATCGGTCAACAGCAATTCATCCTGGACGCCACAATTACGACATGCTTGCAAATGATCTCCCACGGGCACCGAGGGCTTTTCCAAGATTGGTGCAAGAATTGCAAAAGTGGCATGATATTTGCGGACCAAATTCGTCAGAGTCCCATTTTCCGCACGCGCAAAGCCTTTTTCAAGACGCTGCTGTACATGTACATCAGACCACGTTCTCGATGCGGGACCCAGAACTCTTGTGCAGTACTTTGCCCTTGTAGACTCATTTCATTTCTGTTGATGCTCGCTAGACCTTGTAATTCTCCTTTGTTAGCGGCAACAAGCACGCAGGTCATCCAAAGAAGTAACACGCTCTAACCTTGCACGTCACGCCATGTCAGGGACTGGCGCCAGCGTCTCCATCTCCTACTCTACACTGCGCCGTGTACAACATTGTCCACGGCTTCCCTCTAATTTGGAATTCCGGCGACTTGTGCCATGCCATGCCGTGCCATGCCGATAAGCTGCTGACTTTTACCCACACATAGCCGCAACCTTCCTTCCTCATTGGAAGTCTGCTATTTATCCTATCTCCACTCCCCAGAACCATTATCCCCGCTCAACATGGCGTCAACTGCGCTTTCGCGCCTACCACACCTTCCATGACCTTCCTCCCCACTTGCGTACCCTTGCTTCCCATCCTGCAGGATGCGTACAGCGATACGTCTTGTATTCCACAACCACCATCCTATTTCCCCGGCACATTCGAGCCGAAGAACCCTACCAGAAGCAACCAAAACACCCCGCTACGAGAGACCATCCTATTCCCAATCCGACAACGACCTCACCTTGTCGGACACCACGACTAATATTTCAATCTACACCCCCAATGATGATGGAAGGAAATGAAGATGAAATAAAAAATGATGATTAGATGTGTCTTGAAAAAAAAAAGAGTTTGTATCTGCATCCTCGGACTTTCCACTCGCACAATCTTGTACCAATCTCCATACACAAGCGGTTAGCTCCAAGCACGTACTAATGTTTATGCACTACTGTACTTGCCCAACAAAAAAAAGGTACACGCTGTATGTTTCAAGGAGGAGCATGCACTCTCCATGAAATCCATGCACTAGTCCCTGGATTTTGTTCAGCATCTGTTGATCTACTCATTTATTATCCGTTCATTAATCTATTTATAAACATGTTCATCAATCTATTCATCTCCTCATAATCCATGACCATCATCAGTTCATTCGGCCCACCCTCTGATTTCCATCTACGCGCCCACGATGCAACAGCAAGTGGGTAGAAGGGTAAACATGCGGACTCGCAAACACGTAGTAGTAGAAGAAGAAGGAGACGAAGACAAAGGGTAGACGACAGCATATGGAGTCTCCCCTAGAAAGGAAGGAGGAAAGAAGGAAGAGAAGAAAGAGTGGAGTAGAAGAATGTAAAATTGTCCAAATAGGTACTGATGAAATGGGGTACTGACCGTATGGGTACTGACCGTATGGATACTGACCGGATGGGCACAGACTGAATGAGCATTGTCTAGATTAGACTAGACTAGATGTATGAATACATACATATATACATACATACAGATATAACACGAAACACGTAGACGTAAAATCAATAATTTCAAACAGATAAAAAAAACCATTCGCACCGATCAGGTAGATCAAACCATGACTCGACTCGACTCGACTCGACTCAACCCGACTAGGTAGTCCAAACCAGACCAGACCAGACCAGTCCAGACACACACACAACTTTTGTGCAAGCACGGGGAAAATGGAGAGAAGAAGAGAAGAAGGAAAAAAAAAGTTGATGACGTGGTGCTGGTTATATAGACAAGGGTACAAGGGACTATAACCATTTGAAAAGCGCCGTAGACTAGGCTAGGCGGGACCGGACCAGACAAGACAAGACAAGACAAATGTCATTTCGTATCATATTATATCATATTATATCATGTAGGTACTATTAAGGTAGGTAGGTAGGTAGGTAGGTATCAAGCATACTGAGAGAGACAGACGCCGTGGTTGGAAGGAAAGTCGGAAGCATACTTTTACACCTAGTCTGAATGGAATCAGTCTTACTCGTGATAAGAGGGGGAAAAATCGGGCCTAATGTTCCATGGGGGAGGGGTGACTATATCACCGAAAGTGGACGTGGACGTTGATGTGGAAACGGGAGAAAACGGGAGTAGAAAAGAACATGAATGAAAGCTAAAGACGAAGAGAGAGAGAGAGAGAGAGAAAAAGAAAAATGGACAATCAATCGAAATCATTTCTCTTTGCGGTATTACTACGCTGCCCATTTTTCCCCCTCCTTCATCTCCTCCTCCTCCTCCTTCTCCACTACCTCCACCACCCAGTTGTCGACCGTCTGTCTCCCAAGAAAAACAGAGATCCAAGCCAGTACATAAAAAAAAACTCTGGTCGTCTAAAACAAAACAAAAAAAAATCTTCCTACTACCTACCCACCCATTCTTCCCTCCTTCCCCTCCTTCCCCTTTCCCGTGCTAGATAGAAACCGCATATACACGAAAAAAAGATTCGTCATAGTCGTTCAAATACTATTCTCCCTTTCCCCTCCCCCCCCCCCCCCCCCCCCCTCCCCGTGCCTTCCCTCCCCACCCACCCCGCCCGCCCGCCGGACAAGATAATCACAGACTCCCGCTAAACCTACCCACCTTACTTGCGCCCTCTTGCCAAAGCCGGGCCCCGAGATGTATAAAAAAAGATCAGATAGTAAAGATGAGATTTAAAAAAAAAACACGCTGCCACATTGCGCCCGGGAAGATATATAAAAAATATATCATGAAAACACAGATTTGGTGAGATGAGTGAAAAAAAAAATTGTGGAAACCCCGCACGCCCTTCGCCCTGAAGATGTGGCTAGTAAATATCGAAAAGCCCTTCCAGATATTCAAAATGGTGGAGAAAATTGCAAGTCCAGGTAAAAGATGGGGGGTATTTCGTAAGACGAGTTGCAAAAAGACGAAGAAACAAGGCAGAAGGAAGGATGGATAGATGTGCATGCTCATCATGCAACTACCTCTGCTGGGTCGGCGGGCGTTTCGTCGACGCCCTGCCCTCTGCAAAGAGGACACGAATTGCGGCCGGTAGTAAGCCACTGCAGAAAAATCAGTAAGCGTCATTTCATGCGTGGAATGAGAATTTTTTTGAAATAAAAATAAAAAAACAAAAAAGACCATAAACTTACCTGATCAATGCAGATCTTGTGGAACAAATGCTCGCATTTGACCAGCTTGCGTGCCTCTTCCTCGGCCTCGAAATCGCACAAGCACACCAGACAGCGTGCATCCGACGCGAGATCAATCGTCTCTTCGCCGTCAACAGCTTCTGCTATGAGTGTGCCGGCGACGGTGCGAATTGTGTATATGCCAGCTGCAGCTGCCACGTCTTCTTCACTCGCAACCGGCGGTTTTGCAGGACCGAGTATGGAGGAGAGCAGCATCATGTCCTCGTACGTTGGCGAGTCTGTAAAGAGACTTGGGGTTGTCAGGATAGGGTGGTTCTCTGGGTAGCTTCCTCCTAGGACGTAGATGATCCAGCTCCTCGAGCCTTCGCCCGGATTGTTGTCAGGCTCCACCACGCCGTTCCGCCTCTGCGCACCGTGGCCGTATCTTGTAAAGTCGGATTCGCTCATGCGGCGTTGGCGGGGGGAGCGGTGTTGCGTCTGTGGCTCTTCGGCAGTGGATTCCAGGGTTGCGCCCGTAGGTCTGCGAACAAAGCTGCTTCGACGAGACGGAGCCGCGGGCTGTATGATGGGCGAGGGCGGAGACGTCGAGGTGGCTGGTGTCGTGGCTCCCGAGGCCTCGGCCGAGAGGCCGAGAATGGTGGCGGGTGTTGGCGGCGGAGGCACGGGGCCGCCTGCAGGCGAGTCTGTACGTGAAGACCACGGGCGCGATCGGTCGTTTGTGTTTCCGCGGTGGTGTCGCTGGCTGTCGTAGTTGGAGGGGAAGTTGAAGCCGCCCATGGAGGCGCGTCGGCGGTGGCTGAAGCGCGTGCCGTTCTGGGGAGGTTGCACCAGGTGTTCGTTGGAGTCGCCAGACGTGGTGGGGGGCGTGGGAAAGCTAGACAGGGCGTCGATGAAGGGGGGGATGTTGCCGTCGTCGGAGCCTGCGCCCGAGCCCGGGTTGATGGAGCGGATGCCGACGATGATGATGGGCACCATCCGGCCCTCGCCGTCGTCGTCGCCGTCGTGGGCGTCCGAGGCGCCGTTGCTGCGCGTGTTGGCGACGGAGGTGCCGAATCTGAACATCCTGAAGAAGTTGAGGGGCGCGGCGGCGCCCGGCGTGCCGTCGCCGCCGTCGCTGCCGTCGTTGCCTCGCAGGGCCGAGGCGATGCTGCCGTTCTGCAGCGACTGGAGAAACGTGTCAAAGGTGCCGTCGCGCGTTGCCGCCTGGTGGTCCTCGCCGACGAGCGAGGCGGCGGTGGCGGCGGCGGCAAGCGAGAGCAGGCGCGAGAGCACGTCGGCCTGGTCCTCGCCGCGCCGCAGCCGCTCCATGTCCTCGAGGTGGTCGTCGTCGTGCCACAGCGAGCGGCGGCGGCGCGAGGGCGCAATCATGTTGCGGAGGCGGCGCTGGGCGGGCAGCATGGACATGTGGCGGCCCTCGCGGCGCGGGCTGGACGGGGCCAGCAGGCGCGGCCTCTGGGGGTCGTCGCGGTCGTGGCCCGGCTCGGTGCTGAGGAGGCGGTCAAAGTCGCCGGCCATGTCGAGGTCGGGCACGTGCAGGCGCGGCAGGAAGGGGCCGGCGAGGTCGCGGGGCTCTCGGGCGGCGCGCGGCGGGACGGGCTCGGTGGTGCGCGAGCTGATGGACGGGCGGCCGTGCAGCAGGCCCGTCACCGAGTCGCTGAGCGAGGTGCGCGCCCGCATCAGGCGGGAGCGTGGGCGCGGGGGGCGAGGTTGGCGGGAGGGGGTGAATGCAGACGCCGATGTGGATGTGGATGTGGATGTCGATGTCGGGGCGAGGGTGGGCGGCGATGGTCCAGCATCGTGCCGCCCCCCGTGCAGCGACGAGAAGCGGCGGAACAGGTTGGTCCTCTGTGACGCCGACGGCCGCCCGGGGCCCAGCGGCGCGGGCACGTCGCCGGCCTCGCTCTGCGTGTGGGTGTGCATGTCCGCGTCCAGCTGCGTGGAGCGGTGCATCGCCGTGTCCAGCTGGGTCGGGCGGTGCATCAGCGAGGGCGCCCATGACGAGGGCCGGGCCCGGCGGCTGCGTGGCTCGGCGGTGCTGGACGTCGTGTTGCCCATGCTGTCCGGCCGTCCGGCGAAGAAGGCGCGCGCCGGCAAGAGTCGAGGGGGGAGGGAGAGCGCGAGGGTCGCACGCCGGGGCGGTGGTGCATGTGGTGGGCGATGGGATGGCGTGCAAGGCTACGGTCACGGTCACGGCCACGGCCACGGTCACGGTCACGGTCACAGTGGCCAGCGGACAACAGACACCCACCCGCCGGTGATGCATGGCCCCGGGCTCGTTCCACGCCAGCCAGCGCTAAGCCGTCTGAGGCTGGCCCCGTCGCGTTGACCTGCCCACCCACCGCCGCCGCCATCACGCGCCCCCGCCGGCTGGCCACTAGCTGCGCTCCGGGTCTGCAGTTGCATGCAGCCGTAGCTGTAGCGGTGGTGGTCGTGGTCGTGGTAGTGGCCGTGGTAGATGGCCGTGCCTGTCGCTGCAGCTGGATATCAAGATACCACCAAGAAGCATGCACTACTTTGCCACGCAGCTGCATGCCGAGCAGCAGACGACGCACTCGCTGCGCGCAAGCCAGTACGCAAGAAAGAGAAAACACGGGCGGCGCGGTGGGCACGACGACGACGACAACGACGATGAAAATGACGACGACGACCAGAATGACGACGACAACCACGACAACAACCCCGACCTGCTGCCGTCGTCTGCCACGCCAAAACTAGCCCAGTTGCATGTCGCAGGCCTGTTGCCGCAGGAAGAATACGAGGTCCCTCCATTCCCATTTCCTCACGCCCCAGCCAGGGCCGACAAAGGCCACCATGGATCCAGGAAAATCCAAAAAGAGATTGCCGGACCGCCTTCACGTCTGTACGCCGTAAACAGCCCCCTGAAGCCTGTTTCAACTTCCAGGCAAAGCGAGTCGACCACTCTGAAACTAACTCATCTCAATCTTCTGTCGACCGTCATGCATCGATGCCTGCTGGAGGGAGACTATCAACGCGCTGGCAGAGCATGGGGCATGATCCTGAGGACGGAAGTGTCTGGCGGCCGCCCAATCGAGGTCCGCAACCACGACCGTTGGGGGATTGGCGCAGAGATTCTTCTTCGTCGTCGTCGACCTATTGATGATGATCAGTCTTCTAATAATCAACCAACTAGTGGTCAATCTTCCAATAATCAACCAACTGGTGGTCAATCCTCTGGTGGTCAATCCTCTGGTGGTCAATCCTCTGATGGTCAACCCACTAATGGTCAATCTTCCAATAATCAACCCTCCAATAGTCAACCCTCCAGCATCTACTCGGAAGCAGGTTTCGAACTAGCACGAGAATACTACGAACGCCTCATCGTCCAATACCCCCACCGGCAAGCCCCACGCAACGCAGCAGACGCAAAGACATTTTACCCCGCCATGTTCTCGCTGTGGATTGCTGAAGTCTGTGAAAAGAGTAAGCGCACAAGGCAGAGACTGCAACAAGAGTCTCGTGCTAGAAGCATGTCGGTTGACAGTGTCATGGGTTCATATGACAACGATGACAACGACAATCCAAT
This sequence comes from Mycocentrospora acerina, assembly GCA_022701365.1. Classification (NCBI taxonomy): domain Eukaryota; kingdom Fungi; phylum Ascomycota; class Dothideomycetes; order Pleosporales; genus Mycocentrospora; species Mycocentrospora acerina. The sequence goes on along the minus strand of JAKUHH010000234.1, from coordinate 61,272 downwards.
AATCACTCGGGCCCATGAAGACGAAATCCAAGTTGCAGAGCTTGCCCACGCCACGGAAATTGCCTCGCGCCTGGATGATCTTACTGCATCGCCACCATTTGACAAGCAAGCCAGTCTACTGCAGATTCGTGGTAATGTCGCCCTATGGATAAGTGACCTCATTACTGGCAATTCCGAACCAGACGAGGACTGGAGCATGGATGATGATGGTGATGATTCCATTCCATTGTACAATGAACAAGACTCATCTGAGCTCTTTACACGCCTCACCAAAGCCCGCAGGGAAGTGCTGCACGCGCAGACATTGTTCCAGCGAGCAGAGGCTAATGGAAGTGTTCGAAAAGCCGGGACAATGGTTAGTATTGATGCGAGGCTTTTGGAGTTGGCAAGACGGATTGCCAAGCTGCCTACTTTTTGAAAATTTTTTTTTATTTTTTTTTAGTTAGTTATTTGTTCTTCAATAGACTGTACTACTATTGTTACTATTTCTGATGAATATACTCTTATTCATGTCTGCTCATCTGTCTGCGATTAAACCCAATTCGTATAAACACACACATACACACACACACATTCATGTCCAATTTTTTTTAGATATATATAAAAAGCAAAAGAAGACGTTGCATCGAAAAGAAAGAAAGAAAAGATGTACAAGGAAAAAGAAAACATACTCAACATTCATTAATCATCTGAGCAGCATCATACCACCACCACCCCTGCCAGGTCTTTATGGATACGTGTGTAGTGCGTCGTGTAGTTATTAGACCTTTTTTTATGAATTTTATCGGTTAATTATGCAGATGATTATAATATTGGTGGTGGTGGTGGTGGTGGTCATGTATGTATGTAGGTATGTTTGTTTGGGTTGTGTATGTTTTGAAGAGAATTGGGTGATTGTTGTTGTTCCTTTCTCTTCTTATGTATACACTCATACATATACACACATACATATACACACATATATATACACACTCACATATATACACACTCACATATATACACACTCATATATACACACATTCATATATACTATATATACACTCATATATATAACACACACTAGTAAATACAAATATAAAATAAGAAGAAGAAATGAATTGTAAAAAAGGGTAGTAAATAAAAATGGGTATAGTCACCACCAGCGAGCACCAAAAATCTTGGGAGCAACCTTGTCCCTCTTCTCCTCGGCTACAAGATCAATCCTCTGATGACCTTTGACATCAACGGCCAGCTCAGCATACTCGTACTCATTCTGACTTGGCCTTTTGACCAAATGTACATTGACAACGCCCTGTCCTAGTGGACCTTCAACATAAAATCTAAAGCGTAGATGATCGGTGCCCCACTTGTCTGTATCCTCTGTGCTGGAGATGAAGCGATTGCGGGCGTGACGAGAAAACGAGGGCTCGCCATAAGCGGCAATCTGGGAGCCGTCACCGAGCAGTTTCTGGCAGCGGGGGTCGTCACGGATGCGTGTGGTTGCGCGGTTGAAGTGGGCCGTCTTGGAGTCGGGACTGAAGACGTCACTGAAGAGGACGTAGGCGACGCCAGCCTGTGCAAGTTAGTATACATGTAGATGTAGGTGCATGTAAGTGTGAATATATAAGTGTGTGCATGTGTATGGGTGTGTGTATATATGTATGTATATATATGTGTTTGTACATGTGTACATGTGTATGGGTGTATGGGTGTATGGGTGGAGCGGCCTACTGTTGCTGCTATCCCCACGACGACAACGACCATGTTGAAGCTCTGTTGCGTGGTGCGCACAGCCTTTTCGCCCGGTGAGAGATCCGACCATCGCACCTGCCCCGTGTCGCCGGTCAGGGTGATGGACTTGCGCAGCGGGGGCGCCGAGGGAGTGGCAGTCGGATTCGAGGTCGAGCTGTGGGTAGCAGGCGCATGGCGGGATGTGGAAAAGGCGGCGCGGACGGGGGGTGGGCGTCGTGGGAGGATGCGCGGGAGGGCAAAGGAGGGGCGGAGCAGCGAGATGGCTTCGGTGGGCTTGTATATGGCGGCCATTGCGTGTGCACGTGCAAGGCAGTGTGGAGCAGTGTGGTGTAGTGTAGTGCAGTGCAGTGTGGTGTGGTGTGCAGTACAGTGCAGTGCCGTGCCGTGCCGTGCAGTAGCACATTGCTGTGCTGTGCTGTGCTGTGCTGTGAAGCAATGCGCATGGGCCACGCCGGCGGCCGAGGCTGCATGCCCGCTGCTGTGGCGGGCCGGCAATGGACTCGAGACGCCAGACGCCAGACGCCAGACGCCAGACTCGGCCTGCGACCTGGACTCGGACTTGGACTTGGACTCTCCCACCGCACGCGTCTTCCGCGCCCCAGGCGACGCAGCATGGCGTCCAACAAGAAGACCAGCCTGACGGGCTACCTGCCCGACATTCTCATGGCCGCCGCCGCCGTACGTCTGCCCCGACACATCCTCCCGCTGCTGCCGTGCCACAACTGACGCCGCCCACAGCCATTGATTGCCTACTTTGTCATCCGCAACCTCCTCGCCCGCCTCGACCCCGACGCCCAGCAAAAGGAAGAGGCACGCGCCAAAGCCTCGGCCGCCACACGCAAGCTCGACGCCATCCTGACCGGCAAGCGCCGCAAGAGCCATGGCGACCACCCCAGCGACGACGACACCGACTCGCGATACACGCGCGCCCGCATCCAGGACCTGAACCTGAGCACCTACGAGCAGACGATTGCCATGGAGGTTGTTGCGCCCGAGGAGATTCCCGTGACTTTTGACGGTACGTTTTTTGTTGGTTGTTGTCATCTTTTTTAGTATTCACTTCATTCTTCTTACCATCAACACCTTGGCACACTTATAATTATCCCTACTGCACACTTACAATCATCATCATCATCACCATCATTCGACATGTACAATCATCTGACAAGACTGCCCCAGACATTGGCGGCCTCGACTCCATCATCGAAGACCTCAAAGAGTCCGTCATCTACCCCCTGACCATGCCACACCTCTACTCGCATAGCTCCTCCCTGCTCAGCGCCCCAAGCGGCGTCCTGCTCTATGGCCCCCCTGGCTGCGGCAAGACAATGCTGGCAAAGGCCCTCGCTCACGAATCCGGCGCCTGCTTCATCAACCTGCACATCTCCACCCTCACCGAGAAATGGTACGGCGACAGCAACAAGCTCGTCAATGCCGTCTTCAGCCTGGCACGCAAGCTGCAGCCCAGCATCGTCTTCATTGACGAGATTGACGCCGTCCTGGGCCAGAGGAGAAGCGGTGAGCACGAGGCCAGTGGCATGGTCAAGGCCGAGTAAGTCATCTCCCCTCAACCTACACACACACACACACACACACACACACACACTCACTCTACTCCTCTGCTAATGACTCCCCAGATTCATGACCCATTGGGACGGCCTCGCCTCATCCACATCCTCTGGAACCACCACCCCCCAACGCATCTGCATCCTCGGCGCCACAAACCGCATCCAGGACATTGACGAAGCCATCCTCCGCCGCATGCCCAAGAAATTCCCCGTCGCCCTCCCCAACGCATCCCAACGCCACAACATCTTCTCCCTCATCCTCCGCGGCACAAAAATCGACGACCGAAACTTTGACCTCGACTACCTCGTCCGCGTCTCGGCCGGCATGTCCGGCTCCGACATTAAAGAGGCATGCCGAGACGCTGCAATGGGACCAGTCCGCGAGTACATTCGCAAGAAAAAGGCAGACGGCACACTAAAGAGCAGCAAAGGTGTTGCTCAGGGCGATGTGCGTGGCCTGCAAACTGACGATTTCTTTGGCCGCGGGAGAGGACTGAGGGAACTCAATTCAGTCGACAACACAAGAGACGACTTGAACGCACAGAGTCGCGTCATCCACACCACGTCCGAGTCGGAGGAAGTCAGCAGTAGCGACAGCACCGCTAGTGGTGAAGACCGTTTCCGCGACTCGACCTACCAAGAGGCTGATGCGCGGTGATGTAAAAAGTCTTTTAAAAAAAAATCACACCAAGCATGAATGGAGTTTACCAACCTTGTTGAAACATGTCAGTCTTACACGAGATTAGTCAATCCTGTTTGGAATACATCGACCTTGTACGGAACATGTCAAGCTTGTGCGGAGCATATCGACCTTGTACAGAATATATCAATATTGCACGGGACCTGTCAATCTTTTATGGAATCACACCGAATTTATATCGACTCGGTACAAAGTTACAACGAGTTGGCACGGAGTCATGTCAAGTTTACACGGAATCATGTCCAATTTACACGGTATCATGTCGAGTTTACACGGTATAATGTCCATTCTTGTACAACATGATGTCGACTTTTGTACGAAATAATACCCATTCTTGCGCAAACCCACATGCTGGAATCGACTTTTTTTTTTCTCCCACTGACGATCCATCTGTACACGTTGCACCTCATTTCCACACATGGGTGGCGTTTTGGGAAACACACTTGAATCCAGCTTTGGCCGGTCATGTATGCTAATGGCGTTGGGCACTCTGTGATAATGATAGACGATAGACGAGTGAATCAGTTTTCAAATCACATTTTTTTTTTTACCTTTTTTGCTTCTTGACGAAATTAGGCAGACAATGCAGTAGTGACTTGATCCTTTTATTTACTCTCTTACTCACTTGGCTTGGTACTCACTTGGCCCACCTTCCGAATAATATAATCAACAACGAGTTAGATTGCTCTTTTTTTTGTGTGTGTACAAACCTTCAACTTTAGCACACACATATTCCCCTTGTCTCCTCCTTTTCTCTCTCTCTCTCTCTCTCTCTCCCACACTCACTCACCTTGTTTGTTTGAAAGGAATAGTAAGTATTTCTTGGCCACAATTCTCTCCCTTTTCCTTTCTTATCCATCACTGTTTTTAAGTATTTTTTTTGTTTAAAAAAAAATGCAATAAAATTTCACGTATTCAAGTTTTCTTTAAATAACTTGGTTGTCTTTGACTATTACGCCAATATTTTACTGGGCTCACTCTCCTTTTTCTTCTTCTTCTTCTTCTTCTTCTCCTTCTCCTTCTTCATCATCATCATCGTCATCATCATCACCAAACATGTCAAAACTACAACAATACTCTACCAATTTACTCTTTTCTACAACATGTCATGCTACAACTACGCCAACATGCCACTAAACTCACTCCCCTCCTTCAACATATCCGCCGCCTTGCCCACCTTGACTAACCTCCCCTTGCCCAGCACAACGCAATAATCCGCATTCTTCACCGCCTCCAACCGATGCGCAATCGTAATCACGGTGCTGTGCTTCATCTCCTCCCGCAGCAACGCCTGCATCCTTTGCGCAGTTTCAAAGTCAATGCTGGCCGTTGCCTCGTCCATGATCAGCACCGGCGAGCGGCGCAGCATCGCGCGCGCAAGCCCCACGAGCTGGCGCTGGCCCTGCGAGAGGCCCTTGCCGCCCGCTTCAATCACCGTCGTAAGCGTCCATGCATGCTGGGGGCCGGCAATTCTGGCGAGCACGGATTCGCACGCTGCGTCAGAGTACTCGTCGAGGGGGTCGAGGTTTTTGCGCATCGTTCCCGGGAAAAGGACGGGTTCTTGCGCGAGGAAGGTGACGCGGCTGCGGAGTGCTTGCTTGTTGACCGTGGAGATGTCAATACCGTCGATGAGGATGCGGCCGCTTTCGGCCGTCATGGTGGCTAGCAGCGAGAGGGCGAGGGTTGACTTGCCCGACCCCGTGCGTCCGATGACGGCCGTGCTGCTCCCTCCTGGGATCTTAAGGGTGATGTTTTGCAGCGCGGGATCGAGGTGCGGTGCGTATCGGATGGTTACGTCTTCGAAGATGACGTCGCCGCTGTAGGTGGGCCAGTGGGCTGGGGGGTTGACTACACCGGCGTCTTCCGTCTCAATGTCGAGGAGTTCGACGACACGCTCCACGCTGGAAAAGTCCATTTCGAGCTGTCCGTAGCATCGGCATATGTATTCCGTGTACGTGACAAAGTTGGAGGCGGTGATGAGAACAAAGGCGGTGAGGCCGGGGCTGATGTTGGTGTACAGAGCAATCAGCGTCATGACAAGTGTGGAGAAGGCAGTCATGACATTGAACCGAAGAGAAAGCCATGCTTGAAGCGACCAGTAGTCGTGGTCAAACTTTTGGAATCGGTCGACGACTTCAATCATGCGAGCTTGGAAGCGTGATTGCGCTTTGAATGACCGCACTGTCGTAAGCCCCTCGACAAGAGCACCAAAGTTGGACATTAAAGGAGAGAGCGAAGTCATCTGTACCACAGCGTCGTTAGTATTCGATTCAAAACGATTTTAGATATAGAAAAAATATGCAAGACGTACCTCTAGTCTCCGCAAGGATTGAGACGTTGGAAGGAACCGGAAGAAGTAGTATACAAACCCACCGAAGAGTACCACGCCAAACGCCAGGAACGCAGGCGTCGAAGACATGATGATGATGACACTACTAACCCAGCCAATAATTTGCCAAGCAAAGACTGTAAACAGCATACTCAAGCCGCCATCAATCGTGTTCATGTCGCTCGTCATGCGGTTCAACAGTCGTCCAACCGGCGTGACGTCGTAGTACCGGAATGTCGCGTGAGCAACCCGTTCCATGCCTTCGCGGAAAATGTTTTTCGCGGCATGGTACCCTACGCCAAACATGAGGAAGTTTGTAATCCAAAACAAAATAGCGGCAGCCGTGACGAACAGGAAGAATGTGAGTAGCCAGGGCTTCACGTTCTCCGCCGCCGGGGGCAGGAAGCTGAATAGTCCCTTTGGTTTGCCTGTGTCGTAGCTCTCGCCCCACGACTTGATCAACCACGACTCGGCAACATCGCTGACGCGGAAGATGGCCATGACAACAATAGAGAAGAACCACCATCCCAGAGTCCCGGCTCTGATATATCGCCAATAGACACTCCACTTCACGCCACCTTTGGCGCGATGCTCGTCCTCGATGAATTTGTCCGGGACTGCGGCTGCTTGTTCCTCTTCTCGCTTCTTGGCTTCCTCCTCAGACACTGATTCATTAGTTTGCATGCGCTTAAGAGAATTATCTTCCTCGGCAGTGGGCTCGTGTATCTTTGCCACACCATGTTCAAGCTGAACCCATTGTTTTGCAAGGCCGTGGCACAACTCAGTACGATGCGTAACCAGTACTGTTGTCCGGCCCGCAAGGAGGGGGCCTTCTAATAGTTTCTGTACAATAAATTCCGCCGTCTGGTGGTCTAGAGCAGAGAGTGGATCGTCGAGGAGAAGTACGTCTGCGCTGCTGTAGACAGCTCGAGCAAGGGCCACGCGAGCTTTCTGCCCGCCCGAAAGTCCAATACCGTTCTCTCCAATGGCTGACAAATCGCCATGCTTGAACTCGACTAAATCTGGTAGCAATGCGCAAGCTGCTAGAACTTGTTTGTAGCGAGTCTCTTCGTAAGGGTAAGAAAAGAGGATGTTGTCGCGGATAGTTCCATTTTCAAGCCACGGTGTTTGAGCACAATACCCGACAGCCTGATCAGGCCGGATGTGCTCCCCTGAAGTCCTATCGAGCTCTCCAAGAAGGGCTTGGAGTAGCGCTGTTTTACCGGCAGCGACCTCACCATAGATTACAGTCAGTCCTGGAGGAAACGAGAGGGTCAAGCCCTCGAGAACATTCTTCTCCACGCCAGGCCATGCAAAGGACGCATTGTAAAGTTCAAGTTTAGCACTTTCTAGTGGAACAACGTCTATCTGTTCCTTGTCCGGCTCATTCATAAACTCTTCGATGCGGCCCATGGCGACGTATGCGTTGAGTACAGTCGTAAGAAGATCCGGCAGGGCGCGAAGATATCCTTCTAGGAGGTTGAACAGATTGATCGCAGGGAAAATGAGATCGACAGGGAGAGGTTTCCCAGAAAGAACTGTATATCCGTAAAAGGCAACTGTAGGGAAAAGACCTGCTCCGAATCTTAGGATAAAAGTCATTGTTGTGGAGAACACAATCAAAATGATTCGGAGATGCAACTCCTTCTGTCTTGATTCCATAATATCCGACAGCCATGCCTCTTGCCAGCCGTACCACCGGAGATGTCGCACAGCTTCGATGAACTGGTTGATTCTTTGCAACTTCTCGTCAGATGCAGCTCTACGCCTCTTCTCAAAGTGTACTCTATATCGAGCGACGGCCACGTTGATTATCTGTGACACGACCAAGGCCAGTACTCCTAGCAAGCACGACCAGCCCAACATACGCCAGATGAGAAGTATGGTAAGGATGGTACCTGTTGGTTTGATGATGATGTCTGAAAAGTCCCAGAATCGCTGCGCCACTTCATAGACGTCGTTGCGCATCAGATTGAGAATCTTCCCAATAGAGGCAGCGCTTTTCTCATTCTTGACCTTATCTTCGGATTTCCTCGCGAAAAGATTTCGAAGGAATAAAATTAAGCCACCGAGCCAGCTTTGGGATGAAGATTCGCTGACCTCGACGGATCCATTCGTTTCTCCGCTACCTTCTCCATTAGAATCCCCGTTTGATAGACCGTTTTGCGACTCCTTTTTGTCTTCTTGCTTTGCACCCAATATTTTACGGCTTAGAGTCTTTTCGTACAACATGGTGATCATTTCGCCCCGGGATCGCTCGTAACTCCTCCTCTGATACCATAGATTGAAAACATTGCACTGGGCAGAAATCAAACGTACAACAAGAGAGAGTAGGGCATACGTGACAGTGGCGCTATAAGGAGCCGTAGGATCCTTCATTGAAGCCAGGATGCGCTGGAGCAGGACCGGCGTCGAGAGAGCTGATTGATTAGCAGCTCGATCAATTACAGTTGGCTTGCGAAAGACTTACTAGCTATTAACCCTACAAGTGCCAGAATGGTTGTGCGAACAAGATCCATGCCATTTGCAACGAATATTCTTCTGGTTACAGAGCCGGATAGCTCTCTGAAGGTAGCATGGAGGCGCGCATGCTTGAATTCATAGCCAAGGTCCCAGACATCCTCGTCTTCCATCTCTTTTGTAGTACCCTTCTTTATAAGTGGGGCCATCCAAGATACTGACATGAACTGCCACGGGGTCAGATTGTCTTCAGGAGTCCTTAGCTTTGCTGTTGGCGTGCTGAAAACTGGACTAATTTCATCTTTTGGCAAGAGTGGATCTCTCAGCGGCATGTTGAGAATGATGATGATGCCCACTAGAGCTACGATGGGTGCAAGTAGCAGAGGCATGTCCTTCACTGCAGGTGGAAATTGCATCATAGGCAGCACGGTCGACTGGCCCAAGATAATCGCAGTGAAAAGCACGAGCAGGGTCATTGGTGCTGTCCTGGGACGCTCAACGGCTACAATGGCAGCTCCAATACCCTGTGCCTATTTAGCACGAGTTCACAGGAAATGAAATCAATACATACCCATGCAAGGGAAGAATAAATCGCAGCCACTTGATGAGCCGAGAAGAAAACATTGACAACCTGCACCGTCAACCCGGCTGCCGTTACCAGCAGCAACCCAAGAGTCGCAGTCAACGTTCCTCGCTGGCTTGGTCGAACAAGCTCGTCCGGAGATTCCTTGGGCTCTTCCACGAAAGGTTTCGTCCATCTTGGCCGGTATGAGTTGAAAAGACGCAGCGAATACGTCAGGAGAATGAACGATCCGATTATAGCCGGAATCGACGAGATGAACGGTAGAAAGCAAGGCGTGAATCTAGCAGTTCTTGTGTCCTTCCCAAGATTAGCAATAGACTTGAGATGCAAATGAAAACTATTATTTACCCAAATTCGGTGACAATGCGATATTGGGGGTATGTCGTGAGGAAAGCCCCATTCTTTCAAAAGCATTGGCGTTTGCAGAGACATGATTTCCAACTTGTTATCAGACAGCCGAAATCTTTTTCAATAAGATGGCTCATGAAGCTTGATATACATTAATTTCAGTAGGCAACCGCACGCGAATTCCTTCTCAAAAGATTGAGGGAGGTTGGGAGGCGAGTTGGTGATCGCAGGCAAACGCTTACACATTTGATATCTAGCCGTTTGCGGTCACTAGCTTGCTCTCCGAGATGAACATCATCAATCCAATTTGTATCTGTGCCACGCATTTGGCGGTTGCCTGATCTGCAAATTCTCTGTGCACTCTTATATACACGGCTTTATCGTGACTCTTCGTATTTGGTTGAAATACGTCCCGTGCTCTATTCTTACATTTTCCTTCTCAGAAATGAGTTTTACTCTGCGTTATTGGAGAGTGATTATTTAACGATTAATGGATTTAACAGCGTAAATTGTAGAGACGTTCATGAAGCAGACAAAAAGAATGGTCGGTATTCTCAGGCAAATTAACATAAGTTCCCCGATGATGGGACTATTATATGAATATCCTAGTTCAACCATCGCAACATGCACAAACCGGATAGAGTTCTTGAGAGGCAAGAAAGAAGACACCCATATTCACAGGCAAGAGTGCTGATTTCAAAGGTAGGATTCTGGATTAAGATAGGTATACATGAAGACAAATGTCCCATGATCGACTGCATGATCTTGGCCCTGTCAGAGGTCTTCGGCCTCGGGCAGATACTCCAGAACCCAAAAGCTAGAGAAAAAAAGAAATAGTTGTACATTTTGTCCGAGATATTGATTCCCATTCCGCCATCGACGATGTGTCGTATCGCTCGTAATCGCAACTGAGCCGCAGGCTAGGCTTCTGATTTTCAGTTAAAACTTATTGCCTAATCCCGCAGCTCTACTGTGGAAATTCAGCAGTGGGAAGCACTACAAATCTGGCGAACGTTTTGAGGAGCAAATATCTGAGACTGGCTACTGCAAGAGAGGGTGCCTTTGTTGTCATTGCAGCTCAAGTCGGTCTTGACCGCGTTCCCCGACATCCAGGTCTTGCTGTCGAGATTGTCAGCCTTGCCCTACTGCCCAAAAGGCAACACGGCAAAAAGGAAAAGAAGTTGTTATTACCCGTCACAGAACCATGTGTGAGTGATCTGGTAGTACCCCTGCTCTTGTGGACCTCTCAAATCGAATAGTAATTTCCGACCCTCAACGTTACACTCATTGGAGTTGGGAATTGTGGTTCCGTTAGCCTCGCAGTTCGCGCCGTTGATGACGACATCCTCAATATTGGTGTTATTGGCGAACCTGGACTTGAAATTGAAGCTGACATAGGCATAGCTGACAGATATGGTGAGGATGTAGTCGGAGACGGTGTAGGATTCCGGTGCACACTGATCGTCGCTGCGGGCTTGGATAGTAGCAGGTGTTGCAAAAACCATCAATGAGAAGATGAAAGCGAGGTAGCTAGTGCACTTCATAATGTTCTATAGGATTGTTAGAAGAGTAGTTTTCTAGTTATAGACCAGGAAACACAATGGGAAGTGTTGGGTGTGATAGAAAACGGAATCGTGTTGAGTAGTCTGAGATCCAAGTTAAATGTTCATGGCCGGCTGTACAGGCATTTGGCGTGTATTTTAGGCACGTGTTGTAGACTGTTCTTACCTTGAGCAATACCAAATTGACTTCCGAGAGCAACCAGTGAGCTTCAAGCATGACAAACGAGCAGGTGACGGATACGTTCAACTACACTACTCGTGATTACCCTTCGACGTCAGCGCAGTCGCCTTGTGGCTGAGACTCTATTTGACGGCCTTACACTACGCTGACTATTTAAAGGCCATTCCTGTACAACCAATGATGCTGTGTAAGGTAAGTCTCTGGAAAGGTGATAGTGAATTATTAATTGTCAGGTGGTGTATTCCCAAGGTTTGCACGGGTCGCTCGCATTGGTAAAGTCAGATCTTACAAACATGGTCATTGCCGCTACGTTGGATTCGAAGGTCATGAACACCTCTTCGGAACGATCAGGTGTATGCAGCTAGTGCATCTTGCATGTGTTCTTGTCCAACGCATACTCTGCTTCTGGGTTTTACTCGAAGTGCATCTCGAGGAGGGAAGATGCCTGTTACTATAGTCTGGTGGAGGTGATGTGTAAGTTGTATCTTAATGTGACCTGCGCCTCTTGAAGGAAGCATTCAGTGTGTGCATGATTCCTGCTGCTTCCCTGTTTCTGCAGCGTAACCAACATGGCCGTGTGAGTGTGTTCAGTATTAGACGGTTGTTGACCTAAGTCAACCATTCAAGCACTTCGGTGACTGATGTCGAGGAGGCATCGCAAACGCGAACGCGAACGTGAACGTGTGGAGCTGTGACATAAACGGGACAGAGGTCTTTGTTCTCATTGGGTGTCCGCCCGCGGGGGTCATCGTCATTTCAGAAGCCAGCAGTGCACCACGCAACCACACAATGGACATCACTCCCGTATTCAACCAAGTGTTGGCCAAACACAATGCGCGGCCAGTCGAACCATACATTCTCCAGACGGCAGAACTGGATGAGTTTTTAAAAGAAGCATATCGCATTGTGAGTGACGTTGCGCGCCGGATATCCTTGAACAGTGGCAGCTAACGGTAGCAATAGCGAACACATATCACAAAACTGCACACGGACCTCAAGTCGATACGACAGAGCTATCTTTCGACTGTAGCTCCACCACGACGAAAGCAGTTTGCGCGCGCCAACAACTCGTCAACGTCTGCGGACAAGGACTTGAAGTATCTATCTGATGCTGAGCGCAACGACATCGACGTCCAGGCCAAGCAATCGCTGCGCGAGTTGAACTATGCTATCAACACGCTGCGCGATGCCGAACAGATTCGACAGACAACGGAGACGCAGGTGGCGCTGAGAAAACGCGCACGGAAAGGGCTGGGTGCACTGGGAAGATGGGCGGCAGGTGGGGCAATAACGGCCAAGAGTGTTGAAGAGGAGCTCGAGGAAGCCAAGGCAAACACTCTGAAAGCGCATAGAGAGAGCATCATCTGGTCGCTAGAGAACCAGCTGGTCGAGTGCGGTCGCTTTCAAAGCTCCATGATGGAGATTCGCCTCATGAGGGAGGTGGAGAAGAGCAAGAGCGTGCTCCACAAGACGAGGATGTCGATGCCAACTGCTCAGGATTTTGGTGGCGCAAACGGTGGAGCATCTACAGGAACAGGGTATCGTGGGAGCACTTCTCATATTCATGATGAGACCAGCGGTGCAGTCGAGCAACAACTTGATCCTGAGCAGCTGCAGTTGTTTGCACAGGAGAACCAGGACATGCTGAAGCAATATGAAGACCAACTCGACAAAGTCAGGTATGCAAATAATTTATTGCAGCCTGAGCGCAAACTGACAGTCATCTAGGGCAACCGAGAAGTCGCTTACCGAGATCTCGGAGCTACAGTCGACACTGGCGAACAACCTTAGCATACAATCTGCACACATTGAACAGCTGGTAGAGGACTCGTTTTCGACGACGGAAAACGTCGGCAGTGGAAACAAGGAGCTCAAGCGTGCGACGGAGCGGAGGAGCACGGCACAGATGGTTTTTTGGTCGACGTGTGCATTTTGCACCACGCTTGTTCTCTGGGATCTGTTCATATGACGTGCGATAGTGATGATGAGGGGACGCAATTGGCAGGTCACTACATGCAGGGGGGAAAGGCAGGGCAAAGGCAGGGGAGAGGCAAGGGGAAGGCAGGGGTAAAGGCAAAGACAAAGGCAGATGCAAATGCAAAGACAAACACATGCCAGGCGGAGCAGATGGGAAGCTATCGGGAACCGTGTCTTGGATTTGATATGCCGTGCATGTGAGAGGACACGGGCTGGGTGGACATGATGGCTGGGGCGGCGTGCAAAGATAAGCCTCGGCTCGACTCGCGACTATTCCGGGGCAGCTTCACAGGCCCACGCGACGTAACATATAGAAAGCTGCCAGGAGCGCTCGCCATGCTCCTCATCTCCCTTTCTCTCCCTTTCTGCGGAGGATTCCCGGTAGTCCGCATATCCCCTCCCCCGAGCATAGCAAGAACCTGCGGGGTTAGTGCGGGTCGAAGCTCCCCAATCAGGTGGTGAAACCAGAGCTCTGTGTAGAGCTCGCCGCCACGGAAACAGTCATGCCAGACTCACCTGTCCTGACACCACTCGTGTTTTCTGCCCCGTCTGCCCCGTCTGCCCCGTCTGCCGCTGCTACCTCCCCTTCTTCGTCTCCTTCATCTTCTTCTCTCCAAACCTCGTCCCACACCCGCCTTAGTCAAATCTTTTCACACGTTGCTCCCATGGCAGCCACCTCTTTCGACGCGAATGCCGTCCCGCAGGCGCCAGAAGACCCGCTGTTCGGGCTGATGGCTGCGTTCCGCCGCGACACCGACTCCAAGAAGGTCGACCTGGGCATTGGCGCGTACCGGGACAACAACGCAAAGCCCTGGGTGCTGCCCGTGGTCAAGAAGGCAAGTCGGGTCTCGCTGTCGCCCTTGGATGACCCCATGACTGCCTGACGAGCACCGTGCTGACGAGTGCACGACTGCAGGCCGACGAGCGCCTTCGCAACGACCCCGACCTCAACCACGAGTACCTGCCCATTGCCGGTCTCGCCGAATTCACCTCGGCTTCGCAGAAGCTGGTCCTTGGCGGCGACAGCCCTGCCATCAAGGAGAAGCGAGTGCGCATTCCCGTCCCGTCCCCTCTGACTCCATGAAAAAAACTCACGCTCGGCGCAGGTCACGAGTTTGCAGACCATCTCCGGCACCGGCGCTGTGCATCTAGGCGCACTCTTCCTTGCCAAGTTCTACAAGCCCAAGACACAGCCTCTCGCATACTTTTCAGACCCAACATGGGTGAACCATTTTCAGATCTTCTCCAACGTCGGCCTTGCATACAAGACATACCCTTACTTCTCCAAGAAGACAAAGGGCCTCGACTTTGATGGCATGGTCGGCGCCATCGAGGACGCCCCCGAGGGCAGCATCATTGTCCTGCACGCCTGTGCTCACAACCCCACTGGTGTCGACCCCACACAGGAGCAGTGGAAGAAGGTCGCAGACGTCATCCGCGCCAAGAAACACTTCCCTTTCTTCGACACAGCCTACCAGGGCTTTGCTTCAGGTGACCTGGCCCGCGATGGCTGGGCTATCCGCTACTTTGTCGAGCAGGGCTTCGAGCTCTGCATTGCCCAGTCATATGCCAAGAACTTTGGTCTGTACGGTGAGCGTGCAGGCTGCTTCCATTTCGTTACTTCGCCGTCATCGGACGCAGAGTCCACCA
Source organism: Mycocentrospora acerina (assembly GCA_022701365.1). NCBI lineage: Eukaryota > Fungi > Ascomycota > Dothideomycetes > Pleosporales > Mycocentrospora > Mycocentrospora acerina. Next base: position 46,183 of record JAKUHH010000234.1, on the reverse strand, counting down.
TCAGCCGCATTGCTTCACAGCTAGCCATCCTCCAGCGCTCTGAGATCTCGAACCCCCCTGCATATGGCGCTCGCATTGCTTCAACTGTTTTAAATGACCCTGCACTCTTTGCTGAGTGGGAGGAGAATCTGCGCGAGATGTCTGGCCGCATCAAGGAGATGCGCAAGGCCCTCCGCAGCAAGCTTGAGGAGTTGGGCACCCCCGGCACTTGGAACCACATCACTGACCAGATTGGCATGTTCAGCTTTACTGGCCTGACTGAACAGCAAGTCTTGAAAATCCGTGAGGACTCCCACGTATACATGACCAAGAATGGTCGTATATCCATGGCGGGTCTCAACACTCACAATGTTGAGTACTTTGCCAAGGCTGTCGACAAGGTCGTCCGGGAGACACAGTAGAACGTGAAGGTCTTGAGAGCATGTTATTCATGATCTAAAATATCTCCTGACCGTCCACCTTTGTGATGGTACAGATAGTGCCGTGTGTGACGATCCTAACACCTATGAAAGCATTACTCTACTCCATTGTATTAACATTGTGCAATGTGAATCCGCCATAGATGTCACCAAACATGCATACCCGTCGCTTTGGTGCTTTGACCATTTATGTTTGTGCCGCGAGCTTGTGTGTAGTCCACCCACCAAGTTCTGCGCCGTGCAAAACGCCCGCGGTGTTAAGCAGACGCGACACCATGACCAGCACTGAACAGAGACGGAGGAAATGTAGTTTACATGATTGATAGTAAGATATCTGGACATGTCATCGTGTTCTCTAAGTTCTTTAAGCGTCCAAGTAATCCAAGTACTTTCAAATGCCGCCTCAGCATCAAGCTTGAAAAATAACCATACAAAACCTACAACTGATTCGCAAAAACACAAACAAACAGCTCAATCAATATGAAGATACATTAAAAATGCTGAAAAACAGCGGGTATACAGCTCACGCCCTTTCATAAAAAAGAAATCTCCAATCCCCTGGGAAGTAAAAAAAAACATGTGTAAAGAAGCCCCCCTACGAACCAAACCCCTTCACTTCCCACCCTTGAACGCCGTAACGAATCCCGACCAACTCTTCTTGTGGTTTTTCTTCCGTAGCATCGCCGTCATTTTTTTCTCTCCCTCCTCCGCACTCAAACCGTCCCCGTTCCCGAGACGCAGCACACGCTGGCCCTCGAATGTCGGCGTACGGGCCCGCAAAGTGTCGAGAGTTGATGTTCGGGGTCGGGATCGGAGGGATTTGCTTGGTGGGAGCTCAGACGGGGATATGCAATGAGGGATGCCGATGCTTTCGAATGGTGCGGTGTGGGTTTGTGGGTGGGAAACCTCTGATGGGAATGAGGAAGAAGAGAAGGAGGGGGAGGTGATGGTAGTGGTAGCGGTGAGTGTTTCGCGTGCGCCTTGAAGCGGGAGGCTGAGATCGCTACTGTTGGTTGATGGAACGAGGAAGAGAGAGTGGTGAGAAGAGGAAAAGGAGAGGGACAAGGATGTTTGAGGGCGGTTGGCATGGGTAGGGGTAGAGGGCCAAGGAATGTGTAGGTTGGGGGAAGAGATCGAGGGATTGAAGAGGTCGAGTTTGGATATAGGAAGTGGGGCAGTGTGGGGTGGCGAGGAGCGGAGGGCTGGGTGGATGATCTCTGGCGGATTGATTTCTTTGTCGAATGATGCCTGAGGGCGCTGTGAGTCGTGATTTGGGTCCGAGTATGATGTTACAGGCCGAAGAGTGGGATGAATTGTTTCTAACTTTAGTTTGGAGAGTTGTGATGCTGGGGTTAGAGCAGGTCGTGGATATGTTTGCGTTGGAAGTGCTAGGCTGGCTCGTGATGAGTTCTGGAGCAATGCGGCCGAAGTAGGAAGCGAATTTATGCTTCCACATGTTTCCTTACTGACTCTAAGGGGGAGAGGAGGAAGTGGTCGGTTTATCGGTATCGGGTGCTGCATTGAAAGCACTCTGTTCTTTGTTTGAGCGAGTTCCTGGGTTTGAGCTGCAGTGAACGTAGGTACTTTGGGGAAATTCATGGCATCGATTTCTACGAGTTCTTCCGATGCGAAATCGGGTGATGCAATGTCTTCGCAAACATGAATGAAAATCTCTTGTGATCGTGCTGTAGTATTTGAACTTTGGTTTGAGTAAGAGGAGGCAGTTGACAAGGTCGACGTATGTGACCTCCTTGATACTGACCCCTCGTTATCTAACTGAGACACTCTCTCAGGGCACTCTTCTGGTATTGAATCTGGTCGTATGGTCCTGATGGTATTGCTCCCCTGCGATCGAACAACCGCCCATGGTGGCGATTCTTTCATCAAGTTGACAAGCTCAGGATTTGATGATTGCGCGTCCCATTCTTCCAGTTTCCTTGCAACCCAGGTGTTTTGCGTACATCGAAGCTTCGAAAAGTATGCACTGCAGGCTTGTATGTTTGACAATGGCTGGCCATAATCATGCATGTCGTCAAGCCCTGCTTGAAATTCGGCGTTGAACTCTTCGAGTGAAACGTGCTGGTCGATGTGTAGATTCAAGAAGTGGCAAAACGCATGGTGGTAGTCCTCAAATCTAAAGGCTGCGAAGCGTTCATCCAAGATAGCCAATATTTCTCTTGCATTGAGGTTAGAAGGCGGAAGTGGTGGGCCAACCTCAAACACCTCTTGCATGACCTCCTCCGCCAAAGACAAGAAGAGGCCGAGTTTTACCTCGCGGTCCTGTCGTACCCATGCTCTTCTCTCTTGCAGAAGACTTGGCTGTGAAGTTACAGATGAAATAGCCTCAGGCATTGGCATAGGACGGCTGCCATCGCAATATCCCCACAGGTCTTGTGCTTCGAGGGCAAACCGAATGCTCCGTCGCCATCGCGCGTACTCGGAACCTGTGACTTCTGGGAGGAGGATTGAGACGCCTGGCAGGCGCGATGAGGTGGGGCTGAGCATTTCGCCTAATTACCATTCCAAACAAAATGCCGCAAGGAAACACGAGGTGAAGACGCGATGTGAGGAAAACAGCAAATGCAAGCGGTTTTGATTCGGAGTTGAGGAAAAAATCGTTTTAGCATCACGGCCGCTATAGCACTGGCAGTTATAATAGTTAAATGCGGCCGACCCTTTTTAACACCGACGGGCAGGTGACAACTACAGCGGGGTTCGGGCTTCTCAGCCATGCATGTCCATCTTCAGATTATCGAACCCGCAACAAGTATGGCGTTCGTGCCTTACAGGGGCCCCTTCACTTGAATTACTACGAAATCATGTAGGTGCAATGTTAGCGACGGGTTACTGCCGTTGGCGCCTGTGAGACTGGTTGTAGTTAGTGATGTTTACAGTTGTTGGCTTCGAGTGTTAATATCGAACATGAACTTTTGAGCGAATGGGGAAGCTAGAGCATGAGGCGTAGCAGATTGCGTCGGGGAATGACTGCAGCGCCGCGATTTCATGTCCGGGAGATGCAAGCGGCTTGACGATGAGTAACATGTGCACGAAACGTGCGGATCAGTAGCCAGTCTTGTACGTGTCACGGTCTGAGATCTGGATACAACAGGCACTATCATTTACCGACAGAGGAGTTGAGGAATGACAGCAAGATCACAGGAGCACTTACAACGCCTTCGTGGTCCAACCCGAAAGCGAATACCTAGCAGCACTGTGAAAAGCAACGCGAAGGGAGTACCCGTTGCGTCGGACCCTGTCAACTTGTGAAAACAGTGGCGCTACCACAATGAAGGTTTGTGAACGTTATGCTGCAAATCAAAAGTGTGCAATACTCTGTTGAAATTGATCGCCTTAACCGCCGGAACGGTGCGCATGTCGATGGATCGAGAGAGTGGAAGTTCCACGGAAACATCACTGTTGATCCCTTTCATTAGTCTGGAATTCAATGACTTTGCCGTCTTGTTGACGGGAGATGCTCCAGGTCGTGGCTGAGAAGGTAGTTATCGCTAGGTGAACAAACACTTGACTTTCAGCATGGTCTTCAACTGAATAAAGATATGATTATACATACATAATAATTTCTCACACTTCCATCAAGCAAATGAGACTCGTTCTCTCTGTTTCGGCGTGGTGGCGGAGTGGTTATCGCGCAAGACTAGAAATCTTGTTCCTTCGGGAGCGCAGGTTCGAATCCTGCCTACGTCGTTCTTTTTGCTCACAATGCAGTCTCACTCTCTTTAAGTCGGACCCGCCTGTCCTTTTTGCCCGACGTCCTGATCTCGAATGTGTGTCGGAGCATTTAAACCCTGCCAAGGTACATCATTCGGCCTCGACTACCTGCTGCGACTGTAGTCCAATATCTCATCACATTATGGCACCACGGCCTTTCCCAACCTCATTGCGTGTTGGTGTCGACATCTGCAGTGTTTCGCGAATCAGGGCCGTCATCTCGCGGCCTCACAATGGCTTCGGGAAGTCGCCTTTAGAACGGTTTTTGAACAGAACCCTCACAAGTCCTGAACGTCGCTACTTCTGGGAGCGATTTGGGCCTGCAGCAGAATTTTCTGCAAAACTGGATATGATCTCGCAATTCCTGGCAGGCCGGTGTGTACGAAGCTTTAGTTGCCCATGCCAATTGCTAACCATGGGAAAGATTTGCAGCCAAAGAGGCTTGTCGCAAAGCTTGCGACCACATGGACAGAGATGCAAGAGGGTTGCAGCAGATCGTGATCCTTCCCGTTACCCTTCCAGCTCGAAATGGCAAGAGGTCCTCACCACCTCAAGGCTTGATACTAGATAGGCTTTTGAGCGACCAGGACGTTGACAATAACGTCCATGACTCTCGGGACACTGCAGGAAATATTGTATCTAAGTCTTGGGATTTGGATCGCATCGATGGCCAACTGTGCGAACTCAGTATCACCCATGACGGAGGCTTTGCGGCAGCTGTTGCCCTCGTTCCTTCAATGAAAAAGTTTCCTGCTTCTAGAGAAACCAACATGAGCACTGAAAAGTTGGGATTGGTGTCGTCCAAATTACAAGGCAATTGTGACACTGTTCTAGTAGTAAGATTGGAACAAGCGACCGCTTCCACACAATATTAACATTACTACAGGCTACTGATTTGAGCATTGAAGAAGTGCTCGGCAAACGATTCGAGGATCTTCGACGCCGGAGCGCCATTCTCGACAAGATCAGACAGCTCCAAATTGAAGAACAACGCATTGCTGCACAAGAGCGGGATGCCTTTGGAACTGATACAACTGAAGAGAGATAACAACCGAAAAAATACTTTCAGTATGTAAGGCAAGCCCTGAACATCGAGCCATTGGAAAGGCTGCGATCTCCACAAAAGATCATTTGTGATCCACAGCAGTGGGGGCCGCAACTAAATTACCATGCGCATTCTTAATGCCTACCTCCCGACCTAATCTTTCACACCAATAGCCTGCTCTCAACAAGACGCCCATTCGAGAGAGTGGTCTTTTTGTCGTGCGAATGGTATTGCCATGCCAAACACCCGTATGCGAAGTCAGGACACAGCCCGGAAACATGGCCAATTCGGCTTTCCGCTTGCTCGCTTAACCATGTGTTTGTTCGTGCTTGGCACTCCAGCCGCAGTAAACCATGTATCGCTTGTATCCATTCTGGGGAAAGATACGAGGTACTAGGTACTACTTATAGTAAAGTGTGTGCTCTACTGCGGGGACAGTCATGGTTTCATTGGACCAAGGAAACTATCGTTCAGCCTCGTGAGGGGACAATACCGGTCAGCAAGATATGGTTTGAGAATAGCTCATGTGCACAATCGTTGTTATGAAGGACTTCGCCAGCCTGCTGTCAACTTGCATTGACTAGTTCAGGGCCCCTTCTTTTTCCTGTCGCGACTGTGGTCACATATGAAGCGTTTCGACGATCGACATCATCCCATTGCTGAGGGTTAACTCGAGACCAAGATGTATCTGCACCTCTTGATAGGTGTATCCCTATTTTCATCCGGCCTCGCGGTGTTGGTTACACCAACCGCTTCGACCTCAGACGCGACCATCACTCAGGGCCCGCAGATCGAGCTTTTGAGGAAGCAGAATGCTGACAATTTTATGGGATGGATTTCATACTCTAGAGGATGGACAGCTGAGTCTTGTGACCCGGGAAATACAATGTATCAAAGCGGAGACTACTGGGCTTGCTGTTCGACAGGCGGTGCCGGCTGTAGAATCATACCATTCCAGTGCTCCAACGGGATTTTGATATATTCTGCTTCTGCAACAACACTTTCTGGGGGGTCGACGGTGTCAGCAAAGGTGACTTCAATCGCATGGTGAGTATCTATGTTACTTTTTCAACACAAGGTTATTCCCGACAGAGACGACATCTAACCAATGCCAGTACCGTTGCCTACCCGGATCCGGCCGACAAATCATTCTCTATATGTAATACTTTATCTTTGTTCCAGAACGAGCAAGATACTCGGCCTCGTACCAATATCAATTGTGGTGTCAGCTCAAAGAATTGGAGTTATTACCGAGTAGCACCTTCAGGCGCATCGACCCGTAAGAGACCTCATCATCCTCTGACCGCATGCAAATGAAACTAACACACGGTGATCAGCAATTTCGACATCATCATCAACTCGAACTCCAACACCGACTTCTTCTTCTTCTTCTTCCTTCTCCTCTACCCCTACCTCCACCTCCGCCACACCTACCATAGCATCCTCCGTCCCCGTCCCCACCGAAACTGGAAAGAAGACCGAGAGCAAAGCATGGATCGCCGGCGCCGTTGCAGGACCCGTCATTGGGCTTGCCATCGTCGCCTTCCTTCTCTGGTTCTGCCTCGTGAAACGCAAGAAGAACAATTCCTCTGATTCGCAACCTCCTCCTCCTGCCGCCACGTACATTCCGCCAACATCCCCTACAACCGCCTACCAGCAGCAAAACGCTAACTTCCCTCAACCTCCACAATACTATCCTCCTCCTATGCAGCAAAATCCCACCCAACCTGTCCCCGGTATGGTGCCATTTGGTGTCGCCAAACACGATAGCTGGGTTGCTCCACAGTCGCCGCAATCACCGCAGTCGCCGGGACAACAATGGCCGCAACACGGTGGTTCACACATGAGCGGGCAAGCAATACACGCACCGTCACCTTCGGCCAGCCCGCAGCCGCAGTATGCACAGGCGCAACAGTATGCGGACCATGGTGTGATTCCCAAGGGCCCACAGGCGTATGCGCACGAGGCAGGGACGTTTTCGAGCGAGTTGGAGGGGAGCGGTGTGCAACGTCGTTGAGGGGGAACGAGAGGTGACATTTCAGAACTGTTGGTCTGACTGTAATGAACTGTTCAGGAGCAAATGAATCGAAGAGGATCCTAACACTAATTGACGTCTAGGTCTGATTTACATGCATGCTAATCGTTATGCAGTTGATGACATGAAATTTTTATACCAATTTTACTTGAGCAAATATTCTTTGAGAGATTAGACCATGAATTTATTCAAAATTAATACATCTTTCACCTCCTCTTCAATTTTTCTGTACCTTTTTTTGTCCACAAAATCCATTCATCCCTCTTGCTTTCATGTTGAGCGAGTGACTAATCCTGAAAGTCCTGGTATGGCAATGAATATGTATCTTCTTACTCGTTCTGCCCCCAGGCACCACGCTATCTTATGTACCCGCGTGGCAAAGATGGGGGAGTTTTGAATTGCGCTATTGTCGATCAATGGGGTTGGTCGTAGAAAAGATGATTTATAACACAAGGAGGTAGATGCTTCTCACCCATGTACACATCCACCAACTATTTCATTTAACATCTGTCAATTGTCCTTGTGGCCGCTTATCTACATGCAAGGCAAAATCCCATTGACAATACTTCTTATTTCCTCTCTCTTTCGTCTCAACCTCTTCTGTGTGCCATTTCTCTTTCCCCTCTCCTCACCGCCAGTACTTCGCATATTCACTCTTCCCGCCTAGCACCTTAACAAATTCTCTCGCCACAATCCGACTTGTCTGCTCACTAGGATGCAGCGGGTCATACCACATGTAGCTATCTGGACTTGCTGCTAATGTGCAGTTCCCGCCACTTACTCCGCATTGATGCGCCACCCCTGTGACATTCGGCGGCGCCGTGCCATTCAAGTAGTTTTTAGGGTTATTCCAGATATCTGTCATCAATGAATTGACGTCAAAATTTGCGATTTGAATCCCTGGATAAGATGCGGGAAGGGATGGGGTGCGGTACTTGTATACTTCGTTCAGACTGACGACGGTTTGCTGCATGCGGAGCGAGACCTCTGTGGCATTATATTGCGCTTTATCAGTCCAGAACTGCGTTGCTGAAAGGCCGCCATTCTCAGGCAATGCGTATTGCGGGAGGAGGTTCAAGGGCGCAAGGTTTAGGAGAACAAAGTATCGACCGCCGTTCTCGTATAATTTTTTAACAGTAGAGTACACGCAGTCCACAAAATCCTTGACAGTCTTGCCAGGAACTTGGCTGTCGGTCAGAAAGGCGTTGTTACCCAAGTCGTTGGTACCGATCCAAATAGCATATACAGTGTCTTTAGGCGTACTGGTGAAGAACTTGCTGCCGTTGGGCGAGCGGTAGGATGAGTCTGCAATGAAGGCGGGGAGTTCGTAGCCGGATATATCAGGGAATGGAGCATTGATAGCTGCAAAATCGCGAGGGGTTATCTGATTGGAACATACAGCGCCGGAGACGGCGTAGTTGTAGAGCGTTGTGTTGGAGTAGATGCTAGCGTAGCGAGCCCAGGAGAGGCCACCAGAGGCGGTGGAGAGGCCCTGATATAGTTGGTTAGTTATGGGAAATCGTATAGGATGGTTTTCCCGTGTGTTAGTGTATGCAAAATCCAGGTTGTGTGTTAGGATTTAGTTTGATATTGGAGATTGGAATGAAGAAGCCGAATCCAAACATGCTAATAATGACAGGCAAAGTATACAACCCCGAAACGGGTCAATTGAAAATATACATACCACAGGCTGATCCCACCCAACAGGCGGTGCCGTTCCATTATGCGTGATGAAATACCCCAATCGATTCTCATCCGTGTAGCTATCCCCAAACGTGACTACAGTCTTGAACTTGCCCGTCTCCCACACATTAGATAGTTTTTCCGCAAACCCGACAGCTAAAAGCAAGGTAGTGACAAAAGACTGTGCAGCTCGCATTGTGAAAGGGTCGAGCGAAAGAAATAGCTCCGAGATAGTCCGGGGAGCGATCAAACATTTAAGTAGTTCTGCCAATGTGATGACAACCGGATGACGGGAACTTTGCATTAACCAATCATTGCAACTTCGGTTGATTTCGAATTTATGGTCTACGGAGGATTAAGACCCGTTTGCGGGGAAATCACTTGGGAGAAACTATGTCATGCGGAAGCCATACCCGTTCTGGATGCGATTTTTATGGAGATCAATGGTATACTAGAATGAACATTTCTTGCGGTTGGGGCGGCTGAGGATGCAAACGCAAGAATTGCTGAGGCGCAACAACAACAACTCTAGCCGAATTTTCCCTATTTCTATCAACTCCTCTCAAAGGGCTCTACACCATCTCTCCAACCCCCTTTCCTTCTCCGCTTTCAACACATCTCCTACTTCCTCCAAGCTGACGTCTGCCCTTACCATTCCAAACCCGCCGACCTGCCCAGCAATAACTGGCATCACAAGCCCCAACTCTACCAGACTCTCCCATTCCCTTCTCGCAACATCCTTGCCCCACACCTTACTCACGCTACCACTTGCGCTCAGTCCGCCCGCAGCACTCTGAATCCTGGCCTTTGAGGCTAGGGTTACGTACTCGTCGTACGCCATATTGAAGTTACAGGTATCACTGTCGTGAATGATGTCAAGGCGGGCAGTGGCGATGAGGAGAGACAAGGCAAGTGTTGAAAGGTGAGGAATGAGAGATAGTTTGGCATCTGGAGGATCGAGCAGGTGGAGTGGTTCGAACGCGGAATTGGCGGAGAGGGAGGCGGTTGGAAGGAAGAATGTTATTAGGACGGCGGGCACAGATTTTGTGCGGTAGAAAGTGGATGCAAGATGAGTTTTGAGGAAAGAGGGAGACGAGAATAGTTTCTGTGCGTGTTAGCAGTCATTCGAGACAACTGTGAGTAGACGTGATATTACCTTGATGTTCATATTCCACTCCTCCAGAACGTCTTGCTTCGCATGCATCTTCGCGGGTGTAGTCTTTATGCCGCCCTGCAATATGCCCCTCTCTTCTAAATTTAATTGATCGGGTTGTACAGTCAAACAGGCCATGCAAATTTCCTGGAATGCAGTAAACGTCTTGGCGAGACTGAGGTGCACATAGCGATGGCTAAATCGGCTCTTCACTCGCTTCTCCAGGCTATTTGTCACATCGATACGCGTAGTCAATCCCAGCACAGCAATGGGAGCCTTTCGCGACTGAGCAATGTCAAAGAGATTGTAGAGAAGCGTCTGGCGAGGATGCTGAGCGAAGAGATCGAACTCGTCCATGACGAAGATGACTGCTTTGGCCACTTGTTCTGTGAGCTCGCCCGTCTGTTCGGAGGGATGGGAGAGCAGTGCGAGAAGAGTTGTTAAGGTGTCGGCGTAGTTTTTGCCAGGCCCACTACCATCTTCTTCAATATCCATTTCTTTGCCCAGTTGGCGCCAGATCTCGCGCAAGGCAATCTTATCGTCGGTGTGTATCAGGCCGGTGAGGCGGACGACGTGATAGTCTCCGCCGTTTTCCCTCGACACTTCTGCGAGGACCTTGTTCACAAGCGCCGTCTTGCCGCTGCCCCGCGCACCGATCAACAGCATGGAATTGCCCTCTCCAGCGGTGATGGTGTTCTCGACTAGTTGGTGGACAGAGTTGTACTCCTCGTCGAGTCCAACAAGAGGTGCAGAACGTTTGCCTGCAATGCGTTCCAGGACGATGGTTTTGAGTAGGTCTAGCTCCCGACCTTCGGTAAGACCATGGTAAACGAGCAGAGGCGCGAGCTTTTCTTTTTGCGCCGATATAGGCTTGTTGAAAGGACTCGGTTCGGTGGGATCCAGGACGCTTTCCAATAGGCTATTCTCATCTACATCCAAGGCGTCATCGTCATCATTGTTTTCGTTGTCGATACCCTCGTTGACTTGCTCAACATGCCCTAGGGGGCTCTCGTCGCCGTAGTTGTGCATATGGTCGACGCGATTGTTTCGCCGCCTGGCACTTGCCGTCTGTCTCGCGCTGCTTGATATGTCCTGATTGAAGTGGGTTGAATCATTCTCCGAATCTACAGTTGTGCGTAGCTTCTCTGTTGGTTTGCGTTTTCTTGCCGATTTTGATAGTGCTGCAACGGCTATTTCTCCGTCTGTCTCAGTAACTATTTCAGCGGAGGCACTGCCAACTATTTTCCTCTTTTTCTTCTTCTGCTGCAGCTTGGAGGGAGATGTTCCATGCACGCCATTATGCGGCTCATGGACGTCCTCGTTGCTGTGTGTTGGAGCAGGCACCTTTGGCTTCCGCCCGCTTGCCCGCGCAATCGGCGTCTTGCGGACTGAAGTCGTGGCCTTCGTACTTCCCTTTTTGTCTTTCACAGGAGTCGACACGGCAGCTGAGCCGTCGACCACCTTTCTCGGTCGCCCTCGCCCCCGTTTCGGCGGAGCGATGGTAGGCGCAGGTTCGGTCGCAATCCCGTCAGGGCTTGCGGCGTCTTGCTTGGATTTGGGCCGGGGTCGCGGCTGCCGTGGGGTGGGTCGCGGGGATGTTTGGATGCCCAAGGCGCCGTCAATATCGTCGTAGACGTCAATGGCGTCAGCGGCCGGCGGCTGGGCCAAAGAGCCGTTTGTTGTGCTTGTCGGCGGTGCTCCACGCTTCGGCGTAGCCTCTTCTTCTTCCACGTCGGACAGAGCCGCGCCTTCTCCATACGACACGGTGCGGCTGGTGAGTCTTCCAGACGCTCTCGTCGATGCCGTGCGCTTTGGCGTGTCGAGCTTTCTGCGCTTCGACGAGCGAGGGGGTTCCTCCATGGCACGGGACGAGGCGCACGAGGAAGTCGAATGTTTCTCAGCCGGGTTGCGTGTTTGCCAAGAGTGCCGTTGTTGTTGATATTCTTGTTTTTGTTGTTGTTGATATTGTTGTTGCTGCTGTTGATGCAGCTGCTGTGCTGCCAATCGAGCCCGTCACAGCTCGCGACGCGTCGCGCAGCATCTCCGCCGCCTCCACCCCTGCTCCCTGCACCGGCCCCTGCTTCCACCCACTCGCTGCCAAGACAGGCCCTTTGGCCCTTTCCCGATTCCGCGCCAACGCTTCCCGTCGGACCTTCTTTGCCGTCTCGCCGTCCTCTTCTCTGAACCGTCATCAACCGAGCCTGGAATACGCCGCCATGTCAATGCGTGTTTGCGGTATCGGCCATGATCTGCTTGATTTGCTTGTTTAGCAGGGGTAAAGCTACATTTACGCCCTACACATGATTGACCAAAACTGGTGATCCCAACATCCCAACTGCTGCGCTAGCCCTCGACTTATCCTCCAAGCAACGGTTGATAAGCTGCCGAGATTCTACCTTCTGCGTGACACAAGTCGCGACCCCATCATGGCTTCAAACCACTCCACACAGATCGAGTTGGCCCCGTACTCTCGCCACAGTACTTCAGCCATTGACATTGAACCGCTCCGCAACAATCCAAGTGACGGCTCAGAAAGTGACCAAGGATTTTCCCTGCCCCCAACTGATGGAGGAAAAGACGCCTGGCTGTTCTTGTTCGCGTGCTTCATGCTAGAAGCCCTAATCTGGGGTACGCTGACTTGAAGCACACAACTCAAAATCGTCCAAACTGACGCAGCTCTAGGATTCCCCGCCTCCTACGGTATCTTCCAAGAATACTACACTCACAATGAACCATTCGCCGGCTCCAGCAACATAGCTGTGGTCGGTACTTGTGCCATGGTACAACCATACATAACCCACGCAAAAGAGACCCTACTAATACGACTGTCAGGGAATCATGTACATGGCACTCATTCCGACCTTTGTCCTACTCAAATTCTTCCCCAAGTTCCGAGCTTGGGCAACCCCAATTGGCCTGGTCATCATGTGTCTTGCTCTCGGCCTTGGGTCATTTTCCAATAACGTTACTCAACTTATTTTAACCCAAGGCATTATCTATGCTATTGGAGGCAGTCTCGCCTGGACTCCAATTCTCTTCTACATTGAGGAGTGGTGGGTGCGGCGTCGCGGAATAGCATACGGAGTGACCATGGCAGGCTTGGGAATGTCTGGTGCCATTCTTCCCATTGTTCTCGAATGGCTTCTCCATAACTATGGCTACAGGACAACTCTTAGAGTATGCGCTTTGACCTTTGTCGCTCTTAACTTCCCGATTCTGCTCTTCTTCAAGCCTCGACTACCGCTTTCTCAAGCATCTCAATCTAGGAGTTTCGACATGTCGTTCTGGACCTGTTCAAACTACTTGATCCTACAATCTGGAAACATTATTCAGAGTCTCGGCTTCTTCCTTCCATCCATCTATTTGCCTACTTTTGCACGTTCATTAGGCGCTAGTACTATTCAGAGTACCGTGACGGTCATTCTCCTAAACGGTGCTGGATGTATAGGATGCCTACTAATGGGCGTCGCAGTCGACAAGTACCACGTTACTAGTTGCCTCTTCGTTGCATCTACCGGCTCTGCTATAGGAGTCTTTCTTCTATGGGGATTTTCCACTTCTTTGGCCCCGCTGTACGTCTTTTGTCTAATCTACGGCGGCTTCGCAGGATCACAGGCCAGTACGTGGAGTGCTATTGTCCGCAATACAAAAGAGAAAAGGGCAGGCGCTGATTCAGGTATGGTGTTTGCATGTCTTTCGGCCGGGAAGGGAGTCGGCAATCTAGCAAGCGGGCCACTGTCTGAAGCTTTGCTCCATGCAGGAAACTGGCACGCAAAGTTTGCCTATGGGAGTGGCTATGGCGCTCTGATTGCATTTACGGGTGCGACTGCTTTCCTCGGCGGCTGGGGCTATGCTGCAAGGCGCATCGGATGGCTCTGAAAGACGGATGCTGACTCAGAAGAGAAGCTTATCGGTATGGCTTGCGAATGAATCAAACTCATATAGAACATGATCTTTTCCACGAACGAACTAGTCGCCTATATCCGAGAAGTTCTTTATTAACTACTCGAAAATCGAAATCATTTGTTTGAACAACTTTCTCCACACTATGCTGCACTACATATCTTCGGCGAAACTGTATATTGTACTGAATATTGTACTGACGATATTCGCGATACTGACAATGAACATTAACCCACAGATATTAAAAACTAACAAATTTGATCGTCTGTGTGTTTGTGTCTACGTCATCAAGGCGTTACTCTCAAAGTCCGAGCTTTCTCCGAGTGGCTTGGTAGTCTTGAAGGCTAACGTATGTCAGAAACATTGGGGTTTCGGAACGCAAGCATGATGGGGTAGTTCCAAGGTACCCGAAGTTGCGTACCGAAGCGCTAAGAAGAGCGGGGTATGGTCAGCGGTAATATGCTACGGCCCGCGCTGTCAACAACTGTTTATCTCAAAGCATCAATCTTGAATTCTCCATGCTTTTTGATTTGAGAAAAAAATCTAAGTAGAGTTTACACCGTGACCACTCTGCCACATTTCACTATGCAGCAAGAAATACCAGGTCAGCAGAATGGAGTAACCGTCAATTTTGACAAACATCCCAACGCCCGACAGCTCCTGCAGCGTTGTCAAGACTTCTTTGCTGAAGTCGAGAACCTGTGATTAAACATCTCCACGTTCAGTAATATCTCATTAACTTCTTTAGGACCCCTGGACGAGACCTTGAATCCTATCTCAACAAGAACTATGGTCCGGGCAATGAAATCTACGAAGATTTATGCTCATTGACACGAAAAGGTGTGGAGGAAGGGTGGGTGGCCGATATTGAGATCAGTGGACCTAACTATCGGCGCTCAAAGCTTGCTCTGCCTACGGAGAACACACGCTTTTTTAGCATAACCACAGTGTACTTCAATTCGGAAGAAGAGTTCTCAGGGCAACATCATTCACACCCGTATGGGGAGCTCAACTGCGTTGTGCAGATTGATTCCACAGCGGAACTGAAGGGGATGCAGGGCTGGCAAGGGGCCGGGTGGACATCACCTGGTCCAGGAACACACCAGTATGTCTTTTTTGTAATTGTACTGATAATTAGAGGAAGAACTGACGGTTGGTAGTTACCCTCAGTCTCGTGGAGGAGCAGTTGTTGCGCTGTTCTTCCTGCCGGCAGGTCGAATCTGCTACACTGCGAACCCTGATGACCCTCAACCTGCCAGTCTGTAGACAACAATATCCAGTCCGTTCTATTGACCAAACACAAAGATTTCGCGTGCTTATTATTTTCCTTTGTCTTCTAAAATCTACTTCTCACAATCTCCGGCACTTTATCGGATGCTCATCATTCAAAAAATTCGCATTTCCGGAGCAACTGTCCATTTCTATTCATTTTATTACCATGCTCACACGATACTTTCTCATATTGACTGCCTGTTTACCTGCCCCTTTAATATTCAAAAAGGTCACGCCCAATTCATGATACACTTACTCAAGCACATTCGTAGTCTAATACCAAACACACACAAGTACCAATAAAGCACGTTTTGCATGCGTTGGGCATCACCATCTTCCTACCTCCCTGGCCAGAACGTTGCATTATGTGGACCTCAAATTGGGCCTCGAACATTGGGCGCCTGCGCGCCGACGAAAAATTTGGACCTGGCGGGTAGTTTGGAGGGTCCGAGCTGGTGCTCAGCCGGGTGCGCTTGAGCGACATAGGAAGTGGCGACAGGTTCCAGACGCCCAATTTCAAGAACGGCCTTGTGCAAATGGTTCAGTTGTAAGATCGGATACGTATCAGTCTGCTCTGTATCAGTCTGCTCTGTATCAGTCTGCTCTGTATCAGTTCTGAGATTTTATGGAAGATAATGTAGACCTGACTGAGGGTGCGTGGTGATGAAGTCAAAGGTTTGTGCGGACGCATTGATGGTAGTTTTAGACTCGCGAAGAGAATTTGGGTCTGAATTTGCAAGAAAAATTCGCACATCATGTGGGCAAATCCTAATCCTAGACCTAGAACAATTTCCAATAGCCTTGCATTAGACATGTAATCAACATTTTACAAAAAAATCCGCATGGGCAAGAAATAGAGAAGGATTCAGATTGGCGCATGGAGACGCGGCTACCATTTCCTTAAGGTCATTTGGCAGAAAGAAATGATATTCTATTCTACTTCGCTTACTGTAAGACTGCGCCGAGGTTGTGCTGTGGGCGAGGATCCTTCAACAGCTTTTCGTTGCGACCTTTATTCTGAACTACAGACGGAATTAAGATGGAAACCGAGTACTTTGATCCGAATAGACTGAAGATCTTTCTAGAGCACGCTTACTAGGCAGAGCTTGTGCGAAGTTAGTAAAAATTTGCAACCTGTGCAAACCCCCGTATCTTGTGAGCGGAGAGCAATCTCGAGGAGATGAGGTCGTAATCAATATGGTAATGCTCTCTTATGAAGCATTGTTACTGTCTGTATGCACGTGTCTACAGACAAGAATGTCTGCTTTTTAGATACACTCGTCTTTTAGTACAAGCTCAAAATAAAAACTCGGGGTTGCTTCTGGTGTTATAGCTTGTCTGTGTTGACATTTAAAACCACGTCGTGAGCCAGGATGAGCGCTATCGAGTGCCAGGTCGAACAGCCGACGAGTGTTAATACATCACCTACTCAGGGAGAAGAACATTTCAGCTTCAAATGCCGTGATCGATTGCGAAATAATTCACGATAGTGCGTCAGTGCTCAACAGAAGGGGGCCACATGTTCGGTTCGCGTAGATGCCCGTTCGTACTGAGGGATGAATTAGAGTCATACACCGCGCTTACGATATCTGTGAGTAGTTCTACAACCACCGGATTAACTGTTGCAAAGAATGTTGGATGTTTGGAACGATGTCAATTGAGTTTCCATGAGCATGTGCCACAAACACAGAGACAAGCAACCGATGTCATTGCGGTATGTCGGTCCAGCACATTTCCGTATGGTCTGACCCATCAAGTACCTTCTTAGGCACGAGTCAGTCGCAACAATTCCCATTCATCATGTCGACTTGGTTTGTAATATACGAGGAACCGAAGTCGATCATTCCAACACTAGTTTTGTCAACTCGTCACAAACATACTTGTGCTCCACCCACGTAAGGTCTTTCCCGAAGTGCCCCACGGGGTGTCGTTGTGAATCACGACTGGTGATCAGATTCATCATCACGGCCCAATTTTTTGACGTCGTTTGTGCCGATCGAGTTTTGCCGGATATATTTAGTGTGAGCCGTGTGTCTTGGCTTCCATATTTGTCCACGACGCGACGAGAAGATTCCTCTTTTGAATGAGTCGCACCACTAATTGACATCGTATTTGCTCTCGGGGAAGCGCGAGGCGTCGCTTTTTTTTTGCCGTAGAAGCTGAACCCCTATCCCCACAAGCTGTTCCAGAACAATCGTGAGTCTATTCTCGGACGTGTTACGCAACAGCAACCATAAAAATCTCCGAAACTCTTAAGCACGAAATAGCAATTTTTTGACTACCATATGACCTTCGCTGCCTGCCACAAGACTTTGCAGCATCACATCGCTTGCTTCTCTTCGTTGCACTCATCGCCATCGAGAGCATTTTCATAACACATCGACTACATTCGTCATGGAAACCCCTTCGGATCGATCTCCAGATGACATGCACGTCGAAAACCCGCCCACAATTCAGTCTAAGGATGCGACAGCGAGATCTCGAGTGAGATTTAATAGTTCTGCGAACGCTGAATTCCCTCCCCCCGCGCAAGACGCCATCGACCCTGTCAGCCAGTCGGACCCTGTTGAAGCTACCGAAGATCATCATACAACGAGTGCCGAAGAACTATTGAATGCTCACAATATTAACCCCGCCAACTTTGATAATTACTCCCCAGCAATTGTAGACGAAAAATACGATAATGCGGAGAGTTACTCGGTGACCGGTAATGCACAAGGTGGCGTGTTTTACCACCTACTTCAAGCCTACAAAACACCTGTGCCAGGATTCCAAGCGTCCATATCAAACAACAGTGCTCCCATATCTAGACCTGTGTCTTCTTCAGGAGGTGCTACTCCGTCACGTCGAAAGTGGTATGACCAAGAAAAAGCAGCTCGGTCGCAAGAGACATTGGCAACACTTGTCGGAGCTTCTGCTCGACTTGCCAACCCAAACGAGAAAAAAGAGCAGGCCACACGTCCGCCGTATCATAAGCGATCCAGTAGTGGCGGAATCCTTACGAAAGTTTGGAAGGCCAAAGAGGAGAAGGACGCCAAGATCAAGATTCACGTTGCAAACATCCTCAAGCGTCAACAGTATATTATCAGAATGTGCCGGGCGTTAATGTTATTTGGTGCACCTACACATCGTCTTGAGGAGTACCTTGCTACGACGGCCAAAGTTCTGGAAATCAATAGCCAATTCCTCTATATTCCTGGCTGTATGATCATTAGCTTTGACGACGTTTTGACACATACAGCCGAGGTTAAAATTGTGCGCACAGCACAAGGCGTCAATCTTGGCAAGCTCAAAGATACCCACGATATATACAAAGAAGTCTTGCACGACGTTATAAGCCTGGATGATGCTCTTGCTCGGCTAGACGTAGTGATAAATGCGAAGGACCGCCATCCTGTTTGGCTCTGCGTCATCATGTACGGTCTCGCTAGTGCCGCAGTATCCGTCTTCTTCAAGGCCCGTTTGATCGATATGCCCATCATATTTGCCCTTGGAATTTTGCTTGGTCTGATGCAACTCGTACTTGCTCCTATCTCGCAGACTTATAGCACTGTCTTTGAAATTACCGCAACAATTCTCATGAGCTGCATTGCGCGTGCTTTTGGGAGCATCAACGGTGGGAGCATTTTCTGCTTCTCCGCCATAGCGCAAAGTGCAATCGCCCTCATTCTTCCTGGATGGGTATGTATGACCGCAAGATTCCAGCCATGCGCGTGTCTGACAAAGTGCTAACCCTTACAGCTTGTGCTGAGCTCTGCTTTAGAGCTGCAGTCCCGCGCCATCGTACCCGGTTCGATCCGTCTTGTGTTTGCGATTATTTATTCTCTATTCCTTGGTTACGGCATTACAGTTGGAACGGCCATTTATGGAGCTATCGATGCAAATGCCACAAACGACACAACCTGCCGGAACCCCTTGAACCCATACTGGAATTTCCTTTTTGTTCCACTTTATGTGTTCTTTACGACCTTCACCGTGCAGGCTAAGTACAAGCAAATGCCTGCCATGATCATAATTGCCTTTGCAGGATATATCGTCAACTTCTACGCGAATCAGAAATTCTCATCGAGTGCTCCGATCGCTTATACGTTTGGAGCTTTTACCGTTGGCGTCTTGGCAAACTTGTACTCTCGACTGAGACATGGAGTTGCTGCGGCTGTGCTCTTGCCGGCCGTTTATGTGCAGGTTCCCGGCAGTCTCGCGTCAAGCGGCAGCATCAATTCTGCGCTCAAGACCGCTTCAGCGCTAGTTAAGGGCTCCTCAGTTGCAGAAGTGAGTTCAATTTCCTAATCTGCCATTGAAAAAGATCTTTAAACCAAATCATTGCTAACGCGCCATAGTCTTCAACTGATAGCTTGAACGCTATTGTTTTTAACGTCGCAGCCTCCATGGTTCAAATCGCTATCGGCATCACCGTTGGCTTGTTCATGGCTGCACTGCTTGTTTACCCCATGGGTAAACGGCGTAGTGGATTGTGGACCCTCTAGAGTATATCCCTTCTCATTCTCGGTTAGCGATACGGTGTTTGGTGTCAAGATAAAAGTAGGACATACTCAGTCCACATTGCTAATGACTATCAGTTCAACATTGCTCAGAATATCACACAGTGTAGTGAAGTGTGAAGGTAAGCCCTTGCGCAACAATTGATCAAATCCCATGCAGCCGACCGAAGGGATTGTTCGAAACTTCCGAAAGCAGCCTTGAACTGATAAATAGGTTCCATCCGAATGCCTTGCGAGAGACACCCCCATTGTAATGACTGAGCCCGTAGCGATCACAAACCCAGCCCAACTTTCTACCACAGTCAGATCCAAAGCGACCAATTCGTCGAGGAGGATCTGACTGGTTGGTCTGTGATCACTTTGTATAGATACATGACTGTGACTGTGACTTGCACAACAGCCTGTACTCTTTCAGTCACTTGATTGAAAACTATCAAGACTTACATCTATAGTCTCCTTTCCTTTTCTTCACATGTGCAATGTACAGTATTTTGGTGAAGCTGCTTTAAAAGGTCAGCATGCACTAAGTCTAGTGAGACGAATAGTGCAAAAGATCTCAAGGGTTACAAAAAACTAGTCGATAAAAAGTTTGATAAAACAATAAGAAGGATTTACAAGTCTCCGTAGGTACAATAGTCAAAGTGAATGGTCTGGTTCACGAAGTAGCATCTTCTAATTCAAATTAACCCTTTCTACTGGACAGATATTTCCTTTCTTAGAAAAGCTCAAAACACTTTTAAGGCATCCAGAGATAGTTTGTCTAGCTTTGAATTCTAAAGTTTTGACTTTGACGAAATGTAGTAAAATCGAATAATTCTAAGCTTTACGCTTTTGTAGTACTACTTGAGCTCAATGAGTTTTGCAAACGCGCCTTGCCCTTACCCTTTACCTTCGGCATAGAACCGTTTGTGGCATGATACGACTTCTTCACGATTGTTGTTTGAGATTCTGTTACAGCTGACGTTCTGCTATGAGATTTTTCAACTTCCAATCTGAGCTCGCAAGCGATATGTTTGAGCAGCTCTTGATACCATGATAATGTGTTTTTTGCAGCTTCATGTGTTACCAAACTGCTCACGTAGGTTTCTAAAGAAAGTCTTAGGGCGGCTGGATTGCGAAAGACGACGACAGACTTTTTGTAAGCTTCCTCCAAGATAGCTGAATTGATAATTTGGACCTGTTGACTATCGAACTTGAATATTGCTAGACAAACTTCATCGAGCCTGTCTTTGCTGTTAGAAGTGACGTAGAGCTCTTCGTTTGGTTCTGGTGAGACTAAATTATTTACTTGATCCTCGAATTTCAGAAACAAATCGTTTTCGGGCAGTATTGCGATGTTCGGTGATACAAGGCACATGTTTTGCGCAACTTCATGGAGCCTGCCATTGAAAGGCTTCTTCAACGAACATGAACCATGCTCAGCAAGTAAAAACTCGTTATCGTCCAGAGCGGGCGTGCACGCTATGATGTACTTGAGTTGGATGACTGCCTGTGCCCATTCTGCAACCCGAGGATACATACGATTCTGCAATGCTTCCCATCCATCATCTTGCTTTGTCATGAAATCCATGATCTGAACAAGATCCTCATACCAAACATCCAGTGGGCGCCGATGACTCATTTTGTGCATATGTCTTTGTAGTTCATTTTTGTCGCTGGCCTTATAGTCCTCAATCCGTTCGTGATTGAATCGCTGGAGTACAGTCGCACTACGATACTTCAATATGCAGATGAACTTCTTGAGCACAAAATTTTCCGAAGACGAGAGCCATATGTGCTTTTGCTCTCTACTGTACGTGTCTTGGATTTTCTTGAATATAGGCGCTGCAACGCTTTCTAGTTGACAAAGCTTATCTTCAATACGGCGTCTTCGGTCTCGAGACAGTGCAGAATTATCCATGTACATATCATGTTGGCCAAAGGTTCGTTTGATCGATTTTCGAAACAACTCCGGTTTTTCGCTGCGCAAATCGATGACATTTATGCTAGATTTCCTGACACACAACTTCACCTTCTCGCTCGCCTTCCTCATGTGTCGATGAACAAAACTGCGAAGCAGAAATTGCGGTATGTAGTGGTGGTACTCCTGTTTTTCTATCATATCACTATAGTTAGTGTTTGTCTGTGTCCGACACTAATTTGTAACTCTTCAATGTCATGTAACTACTCATAGTACGTTGTGAAACTTGAATTATCACAGATGCGCATCGCTACAGTGGTGGCAGGGTGAAGTTTTTTAGGAGTGTAAGGTGCCGTTTGCTATGGTGAATTGCCTTTAATGAAGTCATCAAAGAATAAATAGACAATGTAAATCATTTTAAGTCAGTTAAGCCCTGAATTTGTTGTTTACCAAGTTTACTGGCTCAATTGTTTGCTATCAAGCAGCGATCACACTACCATTCACGTCATTTGAAGAATATGTAATGCGTTGCAATAGCAAACGCTGCATCCATTTTGCATTCTTGTATTAGTGTCGAATTCTTTATCACTCGGGGGGTTACTTGTGGAAAACTTCAAAATAAACGCTTACGACCCAGACTTGTCTGTTATTGGAGTTAATTACAATAGTAAACACCTACTCTTCTCCAGCTCCGCTCTTTTTGACACGAATAAATTTCTTTGATCAGAAAAAATGCTGCAGATTTGCAAGAGATGGATGCTATAGTACACTTGTTTTGTATTGAATATTTTCGACCGAGGTAAGCATTGGGTGTATTCATTCATGTTCAACTTACAAAAAATTATGCATTTATACACTCTGTAGGTATGAGTACCAGCTTTATCTTTATACGATGAGACGTTCAGTTATGAACAAAAGCATAGAGATGCAGTCACATAGTGCAGGTGTGATGAAAGGAAACTCATATGGAAAAATTGATGTTTTACACCTCACACGCACAAGAACTACCTTTTAGTCATACCACATCTTTTGGGAGACAGGCTCATTTATACCATGAATAACGCAGTGAAGTCTAGCGACATCGTTATTCGTCACTACCATGTAAATGGGAATGTAGCAGAGATCAGTATCTTGCTACAGACATAACCATGACTCGGAGTAATTGCCACTGCTCAAACTTGTCCCACGCCTTGCTGCTGACCCCCAGACTTGTCATTATCTACCTCCATATGGAAGTCTTTTCTTACGTTAATATGTATTTCACCTGATACTGGATATCCAATGATGTGTATCTGACTTTGATCGTCTCGATCGAGACTCAAACTGCTCTCGATATCCATGTCTCTACCATATATACTGGTCTCGACTCCTGGACCACATTTATGTCCACGACCACTTAAGTAATTGTTGGGGATTTTACTCCCTGGCCGTTCCTCTAACTCGAGATAATTCTTGCTTGTGCCTACAGAAGGTCGAGTTGTTCCTGATTTGTCATTTTGTGAGAGGGGGTGTGATACGTTGTCAGTCCAAGATGAGAGATGAGAGAGCGCTCGCTCAAGAAGGGGACGACATGCAGGGAGGTTTGCCACGAGCATGCCGACATTCATTTCAGCGCTGGCCCATGCAAGGATTGCACCGAGATTTTGGAGGAAGCGGGTTTCATCGTTCATACCAATTAGGAACTTGAGGCGAACAATGGGGGCAATTGATGCACTTTGCGCACGATCTCGGTGTTAGCCCTACAAATATGAAGAAAAGTAATATGTGCACTCACAAGACGCCTAAACCAAGAAGACCAACTACTGAGGCCTTGACTCGCGGATCGAGCTGAACATTCCAAAGTAGGAATATAGGAAGAATTGCGAAGATCCAGTCTGTGATTATCGACACGATGGCCACGGCATAAGAGAGAATAGTCTGAACACTGCGTTGCTGACACGTACCTGGTACGGTTGTGTACCAGTTCTTCCTATACCGCCTGGTTAGCTCTACCCATTATTTCCAACCTACGGTGACATATAGACATACTGGACAGGCATGCATTGAAAGAACAGATACATTCCTGTACCCCCCATTACCAAAAGAGTAGCACCTAGACAGGCATAGATGAAATACTCAATCCATTTCTTTCTTTTCGCGAGTCGGATCAGCGCAAACCCTATAGACCACTTAATTGTGATGAGAGTGAAGCACCAAGGCTCTTGGAAAATGTAAAACCACTAGAAACCGCGCGGTAAGCAAACTTTGTGTGCACAAACACTGATCATGCAGTAGTGTCTGGTTTTAGAGTTGGAGGGACGAATACTTACTCTCAAAGAGTTGACACGCTGCTGTTCTCTTAGTGAGCTGTCGTGAGCTCCTATGCCACTCCATGCCATACCAATCGTGGCTGTCATACTAACAAGCCAAAAAGGCTACGTTGCGTCAGTGTGTGCATTTTCGCTGGCTACGGATTTTAGTGGAGCTTACAATGTTGACTAACATTGCCCAGTCATCTGGTCCCCAGGCATTTCTCTGTGAGCGGATCCAAAAGCGCAAAACCGTGGAGATGATGTCAAACGGCAATAGTACCAAAGATGCCAAGGCCATTGGGTAGGATGTTGGGGCCATATGGTTCAGCTACCCAGAACATGCAGTTCACGGATAAGATGGGGAAGGTTTCAATTAATGAAAAGGTATATGTATATGTGAAGGTTGGAGAAAGGGTTAAGAGCTCAATTCTAAGATCTTCTGCGACGAATTTGTGGAGCCTGATTATGCTAGGGGCGAGTCTCCCGAATAGTTGGAAGTGAATGTCGATCATGAAGGATACATACTGTCGGGAATTGACAACGATATCATAATAATTCAACTATTTAAAATTGTGCTATTGGCGGGATTGAGACTCTCCCGCTATAAGTCAACCTTATTACAGTATAGCATCTCCAATATCACCGGCTGAATGTCTCTGTTCTCACCAATTGAGAACATTCCTAACTGAAGAGTCTCATGTGTCACCTACTTGCTCAATTCAAAAGGACTGAGTTATTACAGTTGTCACCATGATACATTGCAGCCGCCAAACAAGTTTAACTCCTTTATGGACACGCGAAACCGGTAATAAGTGAAGAAGGAGTTCAAGGAAGTAGGGATCACATTATTCTCTGTGCACCTTGTATCGAAGGTAGCGTTGTAGTTTTTGCTTCTTTCATTGTTTCCCTTTCTCTCTCTCTCTTTTTTTTCTTTATTCTACTCTTTCAACAGCTCCTTTGTACACTCGTCTAAATAACTTCACAAAGGTATCTCAATATGATACTCAATACCAATAGGCAGCTTCGTTATGTTGAATAGTTTAGAAGTGACTGAGAAAGAGACCAGCACATAAACGAGTTTGGGCGCAGCGATAAATAACTATGTGTCAATATTAATGGCTTAGCTCAATGTCGAATCCACTACTGGTGTGAATAGGCTGTTCGTCTCGCTTGTGATTCGCTACTTGATTTTGAATATAGGACATGATTCAAGATGAGCACGCGCGGTAAGGGCCGATCATATCCCGCTGTGGGACATGCCGAAATACAGGCCTCTGCCTGTGAGGGGGCGAAGGATGGCGGTATTCACACCACGCCACGTCGACGGTCATTACTGCCTGGTTGGAAACAAGTCCGTCGAGCACATACCTAACAAGTGGATTATATACATAAAATTTGAGAAGTATGGACACTACCCGTGCCGCCGCCACGCCGGGGAAGTTATCCCGGAGTGGGACTTGATGTGGTCCAGCAACTTCAACGGCTATTGCTACCATTTTGAATGAAGATTTCCGAGACGCGCTGTGACAACGAACCCATTCGCGTGTGATCGAAGGGTACATGAACCTTGGGTTTGGCTTGATGGAAGCTAACTGACAAGCTGCTGTGACCGACAACTTCTTTGGATAACACAAGCGTGAACTCCTGCCCACCTCAACATTCAATTATGTCGCCAACTAGAGTCTTTGAGGGTAAACTTGCCATTATCACAGGGGCTTCACGAAGTATGTTCAAGGAAAGGCACTGTCTTTATCAACAACACTGAGCCATACTTACCTCGTTAAGGTTTTGGTGCAGTGCTTGCCGAACACTTCGCCTCCCGAGGCGCAAATGTGGTGATCAACTACGCGACCGAGGCTTCAGATGTGCGCGCTAAACAGCTTGCACAGTCGTTTGAGACCAAGTACAATGTTAGGGCTGTAGCAGTACGCGCAGACCTTGTCAGTCCCACTGCTCCGCAATACCTCATCGATGCTGCAAAAGCGCACTTCGCAGACTCAAGCGGTCGGTTCCAAATCGACATTATCATCAATAATGCAGCAGTCGTGAATGCACAGCCTGTTGATGAGCTGGACATAGAGTTATGGGAAACGACGCTCAATTTGAACTGCAAGGCGCCCGCTTTGCTCATCAAAGCCGCTTTTCCTTACCTGCCTCACGACCGCAGCGGACGTATTGTAAACATATCATCTACGGCGACTACATGGGGACTAATTTGCTTGACGTCGTACGCAGGGACAAAGGGTGCATTGGAAGCAATGACACGTGTTTGGGCACGTGAACTTGCTGAGCGCTGCACTGTCAATTCAGTTTCGCCTGGGCCCATGGACACAGGGTTATATTCCGGACTGCCAGATGATCCCAAGGAGGCACTGAAACCACTGAACATTTTGACACCATTGGCAAAAGCAAGAGAAGGTATTGACAGTAAAGAGATGATGCAGCTGGCTAAAGAAATCGGCGGGCGACCAGGATATCTTGAGGAAGTAGCAGGTATCGTTGGTGTTGTCTGTTTGCCAGAGAGTGGGTGGATGACGGGAAATCAAGTGGGGGCCAACGGAGGTGGTGCGTTTGTGCCGTAGTACTAGCATAATCGAGCAACAAATGGTGGTGGCTGCTGAGCAGGAGAGAAAGCATCAATATAAACATGTGGGGCCAAACAATAGTGCGTATAATGGGCGCGCCAGATTGATTCCTAAGTAGTAGTTTCCACTTTAGTTGAATATGACAACTTTTGTCATCCTTGACCAACTACGTTCTATGAACATCTTGAGAGCCTGAGGATGTCGTCGGCCTGGGTACGGATGAATGTTGTCTGGAGCTACTACTCAATGGTCAAATCCACGCCTACTCCTTTCAGTGCTGTGACAGCCCAAACTGGATACTTTTCTCGGTCCCAATCATACAATTTCCCGAAAAAGTCTTTGATAAATTGTGGATATCGGTCTTCGAGAATAGCCTCCCTGACTAGTCTCATCAGGTTCAGCTGGTAGTGGACGTTGTGCATAGTTAGTAGATGTGCACCTGCAGTTTCTTTTGCGGTGACATGATATATATAGGCTCGAGTGATACCTAGACCACCTTCTGACGTTGGCCTGCAACAGGTGCATTTGCAGCCCTCTTCTAGAGGGCTGAAGTCTTCAGCATAGATTGCGTTGCGAATATTAAGAACGCCACGAGAGGTGATGGCGTTACCAAATCGCTGAGACGAATCAGAATTTGTGAAAGGTGAGGGACATGTGAATACTCACGGCAGTTCGGGTTGGCCATACACAGTCAAACATATCGGCGCCAAGGGCAACTGAAACAACTAAGTCTTCGGGGTAGCCCTATGATGATCAGCGCAAGTCAATGGCGTGGAGGTGCGAACCAGCTTACCACGCCCATGACATATCTCGGCTTCTTCTCAGGTAGCAACCCGGTACACGTATCCACGACCTGGCAGTATGCGGTTTTCTCCTCGCCTCCGGACAACCCACCAATGGCGATACCAGGGGTATCCCTCTCGATCATATCAGCAGTACACTTTCTTCTTAGGTCCAGGTCAAGCCCTCCTTGGATAATGCAGAAAAGATTTTGTGTCTCAGGGTGCTTGTGAGCTTGAATGCAGCGATCAAGCCAGCGAACAGAGCGCTCCATAGCTTCCTTCATGCGCGCGTGGTCAGGAGAAGTAGTGACGATAACGTCGTCGAGTTGCATGATGATATCGGAGCCAATGGAATTCTGGAGAGAGATGGAGTGTTCTGGAGTAAGGAGCCTGCGGTTGTGCATCAGTATTAGATGAACAGAAGATGCATCGAGAGCCGTACATAGGAGAGCCGTCATGTGGACTCAGGAATCGTACGCCTTCCTCAGTCACTTTGGCCAGCTTCAGTAGCGACACCATCTGAAAGCTGCTCTTGGCATCAGCTATTGCACGATCGTTGACCAAGATGGAGGTATCACCCACCCGCCACTGTCTGCGTCAGTCAGC
The DNA here is from genome assembly GCA_022701365.1 of Mycocentrospora acerina. Classification (NCBI taxonomy): domain Eukaryota; kingdom Fungi; phylum Ascomycota; class Dothideomycetes; order Pleosporales; genus Mycocentrospora; species Mycocentrospora acerina. The sequence goes on along the minus strand of JAKUHH010000234.1, from coordinate 18,278 downwards.
CAGGCTTTCCCCATCAAAGACTATTGGAGAAGGGAAAGCACCTGTGAGTATGTTATGTGGCCATGATTGAAGCTTGTGTGCACCACCAATCGCATCTAGAGTCGCCTGTCCTGGCTTGAGACCTCTCCCGTACGTTAGAATATTTGAGAACAACTGTGATTGAAACAATCGTACAGGTGATAGGTGTTGTTTAAACAGAGCCGGCAGCCTTGGTCCTCAAGTTGGTCCGGAGTGAGACCTTTCAGGGAAGCTTGCGTCGCGACAGGCATAAATATAGGGAGGGGCACTGGACCGTGGGGAAGATGCAACGTCGCAGCGCGGGCTTTGGTCACCTAAACATGTTAGTCGGACTCCAGAGACGCATAACTAGCACAGAATTACGGAGCATTTTCCCAACAACTCAAATGTGAGCGCTGAGGGCATAGGGACTGGAGCCATGCTGTGTCGCGTGTCGGTTAGTAGAGACGCGCATACGCAAATTCCACGACGAGAACCACAACGCTAGCGCTTAGCGGGAAGCATTGTGGCGCGTTCATCACTCCTCTTCCCACATCCACTCACGCACTCTTGACGTCTATTCTACTGCACATTATTTTCCTAAAGTCTGGGTACTAGTTATTTCATTTGAAGTTTATTTCTTCTAAGACAGTATAAAAGCACGGATATTTGACAAGACCACTAACTTCGCCAGTCATTGCGAACCAAGCTTGCTCTATTGACTCCAGCGTACCCTTTCTCTATCCCTTCTGACTCGTGCCAAATCGACTGATCTTGCATCCCATAACGAATAACTAGATCCAATATCCCGCTTCGCTTGCCATAAATGCGATAGGCGAATAGTGGACATCATCATTGGTGGGACTTGTAATTCCCGCATAGGTTTTACGCCTCATGAAATCGACTATCTTCTCAGCCTGATCGCGTTCTCTCCTGTGTAACCTCTTCAACGTTCTTTATATTGTCCCGTTTCTTAATTTTTCCTTTTGCCCTCTTTCTTAATGGCAAGACAAATCTTCATCATTATCGTTGTTGTGAGCGAGTTCAAAGCTTTAGGCTTGCGGCCACTCACCACATTTTACGCGCCTCTGATAGAGTGTGCGACACGTTGAATTTGTGCTAATGACCGAGATGAAACTATATACAGCGGTGTGGATCTGGGTTCTGAGATTAGTACTTAGACGAGCTACTTCCCATATTGCTACCCATATGGGGCTGTTGCGCCTACACAGCATCATTGCCATCCCATATTGGTGCGATCTTCGATGGCTCGGGATATACAGCCACATCCCTTCAATCATCCAACTCATCATACCAACTCCAGTACCCACCAATTCAGTACCTAGCCCTAGTTTGAGTGCCGGCGCGAAAGCTGGCATAGGAGTGGATATCGGTACGGTATTCCTACCTTCCTGTGCTGCCGTCATCCTTTACTTCCTACGCAGGAATAAGAAGAAAGAAATATTTCCATTTTACCTCAGATGGAAGTAAATAGCCATCTGGGACAACGGAGTTTCTTTGGTGGCAAATGGAGGGTAGAAGCAGAGGCTATATCGAAGCCGACGGAAATCGATTTAAGGCTGGTGAATGTGCCTTCGTTAGAACTAGAAGCTGAGCATACTTCTTAGTAATGAGAATTCGCGAATTATGGAGACTTTATATGACATGTAAACATGATTGTGGTAATTTATTCTTTGTGATGTGATGTCATATTTTCACTAGCATTTACCATGAGCGCCAGGATGCGAGGATTTACATTCATCACGGAGACACCTCAACGTACAACAAGATACCTGAGTTTCGAACGAGTCAGAACATACTTTCTTGTGGTAGACCAGCTGCGAAGTTTATACAACTTTCACCATTTATAAATCTGACTAAATTTTATTCTCATTTACCTACACCGCTGATGACAGAGATTAATGTTTTGTCACATAAATTCGTTACATCATCAGAGATCAATCTTTGAGATTGTTGTGTATTTTTCAGTACTAAAATGAAACTTGAACGCTGCACGACGCGTTTTGGACCATCTTGTGCATGGTCTTGCTTTTATCAACCTAGCAATTACATATCATTACTCACCTTTCGCGCATATTAATCTTCCAAATTCAATCAGGTAATAAAATTCAACATCTCCATAAGGACGAGATCAAGTTCCATATCTCACGCAGGTCCTAGTCCATCGAAGAATTTTTCGTCCAATAGCGTCCAAAGTACCTGCTGACCTGCCCATTGCTCCTCAGCCGCGCCCAAAATCCTATTTGGCGGAAGCACGAAGCCCGCATCTCCAGTATCCGGCAGCTCAATTGTGTATGAAAACTCGGCACCACCAATCGCGTAAACGTGATCAGGAGCTGCGCCCGTCGTTGTGTACAGCGTCGCACCACTAGGTCCAAACGTGAACGTCGTACGGCGGTCTGAGCTATCACGAATGGTCTCACTGAGTAGAGAAGCAGCTTTCGTCCATTTGCCAAGCGCAGGCGCGTACCACTCTTCCTTAGAGCCAAAGGGAGAGAGGATGTATTGTCCGTAGGAGTGCCAGTCGATGTACAGTTTGATGCCAACAGTGTCGCGAAGTTTGCGCACATAGGTATCTAGGCCACGATTTTCGCTGGTATCGGAGTGAGCTTCGCCTCTGTATGCTTGAGCGCAGGCGTTGCGGGAGGCGCCAAGTGCGTTAGCGTCCCAGCCATATTCCCCTTTTCAGGTTAGTATTGTTAAATGCGGATAATTCGAGAAGCCTACTTACAGTTTCGATTGATGTCTGTTCCGAAACAAGTCTGGTTTTGTGGCGGTGGGGGAGGGGGAGTGCGTGTCTTACGCCAAAGACGGTCCTTTGTTTGGGAGTAAACGAAGCCTGTAATATCCATCAGCTTCTAACAGTCGGAATCTTGGTCAGAACGTACCATCGGGGTTAACTATAGGGAATATGTGAAAATCGTATGTGTTCAAGATGGACTGAGTAGAGTTCGTCGCGTTCTTATGAGCGTTAATGAGTTGAAGGGTGAGGTATTCAACCACCTAGAGGAAAAATTAGCTTTCATTGATCATTCAACGTAATGTATACAAACTTACGGGTGCAGTGATCCACTCTCTAGCGTGTACGGTACCGCTGTAATCTCATCAATTAAATACGTTTTATTTATGCTTTGAGAACGTACTGGTACAGAACCGCTGGCTTTCCAGGCCCCTTGTCTCCGAAAAGATGAATGCCATGAATAGACCGGTTCTCATACGACCGGCCAGAACTGACCAACTTGGAATTGTTCGGGAACGCGTTGTGTAGATCCGTAAAGTACTTTACGTGGTCTTCATACGGGTGATATGAGTCATACCACGATAAATCGTCTACATCTCTCTTGTACTTCGCCTTGACGTGCCCTTCAGCGCCGATCGACTCTCCAAGATCTTGGTGCAAGGTGCGGTAGTCCAAGCCTAGGGCCTCGAAACGACCAACCTGGTCTGGGGATACAACGATATCAATGTGGGCGTCGATGTCGTGATTCCATTGGGAAAAGGTGATAGTGGAGAGCTTTGCTTGTACGGCCGGGAGCTTGCCCGCGGTTTTCACGCGGTAGACCTGGTAGCCTGCGTAGGAGACAGGGCTACTCGCAGAGACTAGGCCTGCAGCGAGCACGGCGAAAACCGATTGAAGAATGAAGGGTTTCATGGTGATGACCAATTATCAAAAAAATCCTGGAGGAGATAACATGTGTTTTGGATTTGCGATTGTTCATATCTTTATAAGATGTTTCGGCTTGCACGCCATTCCTAGGCGACCCGCGGTGGCCTCACCGTACCAATACTTGAAGCACGCCATCTTAGAACCAGTTGTTCTTCCTCTTTTTCTGAACTTGTCAACGGCACAAGGTTATTTTGGAGTTACCGTAAGTGGCATATCCGATGTCAACTTGCCGTCTCACCTTCTGCTTTCGTCTTAGCAATTGCATGGCATTTCTTGACATATCCAAAAAGTGACTCTGTCGTGATCATTCTTATTGATGACGTTCTCTTACGCATCCCGCCTCGCCTAGAGTTTCTCTTAAGTATAACTGTGAGAAGAAACGAGAATATGCATAGCTAAAATTTGTAAATAGAAAATTTGTTTTCATTTCAAGACATATGTCGAAAATCGCTATCAAATGGTATCCTAACTTTCCGTGTCAAATCAATCCCAAATCGACGCCTTCTACTGAAATTCTATACGGGCTTGAGAGCGGTGCGTGCGCACCTAAAAGAGAAATCTTAAGCCTTGAAATTACGCCAACGAGATATGCGAGGTCAAGAGAGTTAAAATAAGTACATGCAAGATTGTGCAATCGGCAGAATGGAACAAGGAATGAGGAGAGGAGAATATGATAAAATGCGCGAACTTTGACGACCTTAACACCAGACAAAATAAAGACTTTTAGTATCAGTATACTTCCTGCTATATCTGACGGAATAAAGTAAAATAAGTACTACTCAATCTCATGAGACAGATAGTCTGATAGATCAGATCCCTCGGTTGCATCATCGCGTAGATTTGGTGTGTTTGTGAAATGTCGTTGAGCCTGCGCATGTGACCGCGAGTAGTTGTATGGTTCGATTGTTGAAGTAGTATATTCGTGGGACGAAACGATGTTATTGTCGACTGTTCTAGCGTAACGGAGCTCGGGGACCAATGGACGAATGGTAGTAGTGGACACCTTCTCCTCGAGCGACTTTCGTTGCATATCCTCGGTGCTTGAAACGTCACTGCGCTTTTCGTTCCCATTTGCTGGTTTCTTGAAGATAGGCATTGGTACGGGCGATTTTAGCCTCGTGATGGGAATTTGCTCTTGACCTTGTCTTTCATGCTCCTCAAACGTGGTTCCAATTTTCTCGTCCCACAAGTGCCCACTGATCTTCTCGTCAACCGCTGAATCTTGTAAATCTCTGATGCTTTGGTCGAGACTATGCCGAATTTGCTCGCTCTCAAACGAGACTCTCTTCGGCTCAGCAAATCCCGAGTCTTGGTGCAATGGAGTGTGGAAGCCCTGTACAACGGAGAAACCGGTGCCGGATGTTGTTCGTGGTTCCGGACGGTCGAAGATGGAAAAACCTGTGCTGACACGTGATGGTGCAGACGATGAAGAAATAGACGAATCGAGAGCAGTTTCTTGCTCGAGCTCTGCAAGCGTAGCCGGATTTGGAATGTGGGACTGGTGGGAAAGAGGAGGCTCTGCTGCAATTGGCAATGTGGCTTGAGTCTGCGAATACGCCAAGTGATGTACACGATCACTGAAAGACACTCTGCCGTCATTAGCCGATACGCTATTCTTGTGATGTTGTTCCAGAAGCCCAGGCTGTGTGTATGGAAGCGATACTGGCTGAAATCCAGCAACCCCCGAAAGGTCGAGAGAGGGGTCCTCCAGCGCCCTTATGTCTACGAAAGAGGGCGCCATATCATTTGGTCGTGTCGTGATGCAAATATTTTTCAAGTCCTCAGCCACAAAATCGTGTACATCATGTTCAGCTCCACCACCTCTTTGAACGAGCTTGAAATCTCCATCCACATAGATTTGCTCCCATCTTGTCTCTCGGCTAGCTGGTAGACTAGCTAGTTCGTTTTCTAATTCAGAATCGTCCAGGGACATGACTGATCGGTGCCCAGGATATGGTGAGAAATCGCTCCTTTCATTCCTGCTGTTACTTCTCACTGCATCTGCGGGCCGTCCTCGCGGAATGTGGTTGCGTGGTAGTATGTAAGAGCTTGAAGATGCAGGGTAATCGGTGGACGGGATGTTGATGTTCTCGAAGGAGGACTTAGATCTCGAATCTCGGCGGTGTTGTGAAATATCGTCCAGTCCTACGGCTGTCGCCGGATCTATGTACTCTTTATCGCTCCTGTGCGTCGATATACTGTCCCGGAATGCTGGGTTAGCTTTTGGCTTCGTGTCATCCTTGTGAACTGGGAATTTTGCGAGCAGTGCTTTCGCTGATAGTCGCTCGCGAGGAACCTCGCTTAAACATGACCGAACAATTTCTTTGAAATACTCGGGGATCTCTGGGTTGTGGCGATTTAATGTTCGAGTGAGTGGTCGTTCCTGACGTTCCGGCTCGTCTTGCTGTTCTGCCAGAGCCCAGAGCACCATACCGAGTTGGTACAGATCCGATTTGACGCCAATGTATATCGATATCCGTTGTCCACTCTCAATGAGCTTCGCCAGCTCCGGCGGCTCCCAGCCAACCGGACACCCACGTCTGTTGATATCGATGATCTTGGCGTTGTCATCGTGATCGATGACGATGTTGGAAAGAGTGAAGTCACCCTGCACAAATCCGGCCTCGTGAATCTCGGAAAGACCTTCGACGATTTGACGAGCCCAGTGTTCACGACGTTCCCAAAGAAGCTGGTCAGAAGCTTTGTAGTCGTAGATCATGTCCACAAGCGCGCCCTGATCGGCGTAGCTGATCAATAAGCCTTTGATCACCTCGTTCTTGTCATCTACAATAATTCCCTCAAATTTGATGACTGATTGAGAGTCTTGTAAGCTGGATAGGGCATTGATTTCGTAAAGAAACTCGTCGACCGCATCTGGACCAGGTATTTCTTTTTTGATATAGACTCTACCGTCGACGGAAATCTTGTACACAAAGCCTGAGATATGAGAGTCAAAGCAGATGGCACTTTCGCGGAAATGCTTGTAGTCGAGGTGTTGGATGGCCGAGGTAGGAGGGTAGGGGATGATTTCGTTCACGTCTTCAGTGACATGGACGTGCAGGCGGCCGTCCGAGGTTTGGAGTTTGAGGTTCGTCACAGTCTCGTAGAACTGTATGTCTAGGAGCGAGTCACGAATTGCTTCGTATATCCTCGAGCTCTTGTCGCGCTGATAATGCAGTGCTTTCAGGTCCGACTCGAGAGACCCCTGTTCTAACTGGCGGTAGTCGCAGGAGACTGTCACTCTCCGCCATTTAGTTGGCTCTTCTGCATATGTGATAAAGAACTTTTCGCGGTCAGACATGTCGCGAAAGTGCATACTGAGGTTCAGTATCCACTTTGCTTCCAGTTCCTCTTGCAATTGTATATCGTCGACGTCCGAGGCTGATGTGTGCGAGTCTTGCTCGGAGTATGCGTCGGCAACATTGTGCGATGGGGTCTCGCCTGCAGATATGTAGTCAATGCTCTCGCGGGGGACATAGTCAACCTGCCGCGCGCCGGCAGGTATGTTGGAATCTGGCCCTCCGCCTATTGTATGATCGTCTTTTTCCTGGTCTTTTGGCTCCTCCTCGTGCTGTTCTTTTTCTTGGTGTTCCCGCTTGTGCTGTTCCCTCCCTCGCTCATGTGTCTTTGCCAGTTCCAGCTCTAGCTCCAGCTTCTGCTCCTGCTTGTGCTTCTGCTTCAATTCTTGCTCTTGCTCTTGTTCCTGTTTGTGCTCGACGCCCTTCTCCCTGTCCTGCCTCTGCTGGTCGTTGTGTGTATGCAGATTAAGCATGTCCGGCGCAGACATGGACGGCACCGACATGGGTGGGGGAGAGATGCTACGCTTCGCGACCGTAGACGATTTGCGGTCTGCTGATGAGGCACGCCTGTGCTCAGGCTGTGGGGGAACCTCGAGCAGCTTGTCCCTCTTTTCGCTGTTCAAGCGCTTAAATGTTAGCGGCCGCGGCAAGCCAGGGACTACTTTGCGACTGCCACGCCTCGACAGCAGCCCGCCGCTTGAAAACGGCCGCCCGTTGTTCTTTGGGGGGACCTCCTGCTCTCCCACGCCGCCCGCGCCATGCTTGCCAGCCTTGTCTTGGGACGACGGGTGGCTCTCGTCCTCGCGCTTCAGCCATGAGCCAAACTTTTGCAGGCTCAGGCGGTTCCACATGCTCTCCCTGTGCCTGCTGCTGTCGCGACTCGACTTGCCGTGGTCCGTCGCCGCCAGCAGGTGGGGCATCTCGCTCGCGCTTCGACTATTGCACACGCACCGCGGCGGGCGGCACAACTTTTTGTTGTGTTGTTGTTGTTTTACTGCCGTTGTTGTCGTTGTGATTAATGCTGTCGTTGGTGCCGGTTCGTTGGCAGCCGGCCCTCTGCTATTGTCGCTCTGCTCACGCTGGACAGAATGTCTTTCTGCTCGGTTGAACTCGTGCTATCGCGTTGGGGCCGTCGGCATACTGTGTTATTACTGCCACTGTAGTCTCAGGCGTCTCAGTCGTCGTTGTCGTCGTCGCTGGTGTGACTGTGTAACAGTAGCTGCCTGCGTCCATGGATCCAGGTCGTCTACTGTGCCTCGACGCTGCCCGTGTACATTTCCCCTTTCCGTTCTCTTTTGGTGGGACAGAGACTGCGGCTTACAGTCTCCGTGTGGCTGGAATCTGAATTTGCGCAGCACTCAACAGCCCGTGATATCCCGCAGCGTTGTTGACGCCCAAGCACTTTGCCCTGCGCGAACCTTGCCGCCTAACCGCCAATTAGAAATGTCAATACAGAAAAATGCTACCAGCACTATAACGATGACGCGCAGTGGTTCCAGCGAGGCTCAGCAGCGGAGGAGAAGACACACAGGCGACCAAGGGGCCCGCGTGCGCCGTCCAATGTAAGATGGGATGGATGCAATGATGTGGTCGCCCAATCAGAAAGGGCCCACAGCTAGAATCCGTCCCAACCGCTCTGGCAATCAATCAAGCAATCAATCAGTCAGTACCTTGCGACTCCCAACACCAACAAAAGAGCAAGCGCAAGCAAAGCGCAGAGCAAAACAGTCACACGGGCGGCTGGGGAAATCGGACGGGGGACGAGCCACCTTTCAGGCGGGAGAGACAAATCTCCGGGTGCCGCACACAACTGTTTTGCTTTCTGCAGAGCGGTCAAGCGGCGCGCCTTGCATTGGACAGACGCGTGCAGCCACGCACCAACACGATGATTCAAGCACGACTTGTAGCCCTCCATTGGCGCACCGTGAACATGCGGTGAGGGTCGCACAAAACGCATGCTGTGCGTGTCAATATTCGGTCTGACTGGATCCCTCGTCGCTGTCCGCAGCCATATTACTGACGGTTCTCCTGCCCTGCAATCGTTCTCAACAATTTCGACAACGCGCAGAATTCATCCCCAGGCCCCTCCTTTGGGCCTGCACACATACATTAGACTAGACGCACCCGCGGCGGACTAACCGTACTTCAAACATCAACCCGCTCCTTCTGGAAGTCTTCTCAGGCATAGCTACTTGCAGCCTCATTCCGTTGCAGAACTATGCTTGTTGTTTCGATGCATGGCGACCTTTGTAGTTCTGCCTGCCTGCCTGCCTACCTGCCTACCTGCTTACGTGCGAGTGGATCGTGAGCTCACATGGAATATGGTTTCGAACGATCTCCATCACTGACAAACCTTGATATGAAACTATCCAGTCTCGCACACATTTCTTCAGCCCGAGGTAAGACCCGTCGCACGTGCCGCATCATCATCATCATCAACTCTTTGCCCACATGCTGGCGTTACTCTATCCCTCCAGTTCGCATCATCATCATCATCGTCACCCACGTCTGAACGCCGTCGTGTGCGTTGTCATCGCTCCTGGCATCGACACGTCAACCAGCGTTCACGCTGGTTTCAGCGCCTCAGCGAGATAGCCGCAGCGAATCAGCACAAACACTACCCGGTATCGATCACATAATGTATTCGACACTCGCATAACAAGTGCCATCTTTGCGTGCTCTAGAGTCGAGATCCTTATTTAAACATTGTGACGCTATGCGCCAGCAATAGTATGCAACTGAAAAAAAAAACGCCGTGAATGCCCTGCATACAACATACTATACACACTCAAAATGCTCAATCGTCGTCATCGCCGGATTCTTCTTCTTCCTCCCCTTTTCTCTTCTGCTCCTTCTTTTTGCGATCCCCTTTCTTGGTCTTGAGCTCCTTGTCCCATAGCTTGTTCGCTGCGTCCTTGTCAAGGTGGGGGAAGACGAGATCGAACACTTCGTGATACCACGCTACAGGTCGCCCTTCAATGCCTTCTTTGATGTTCTGCACGCGAGTTAGTAACGTCGGCCTTCGAGCTAAATTCATCAACTTTACATACCTCTGGTAGCTCCAGCCAATCACTCGTGTTGTCATGCGGGAAAATAACCATTTTTGCACCTGCTCTTCTAGCCGCGACTGTCTTCTCTCTCAAACCTCCAATTCTTAGGACCTTGCCCGTCAAAGTCAATTCACCTGTCATAGCGACGCCTTCCTTAACCTGCGTATCCAGCGCTAAACCGAGCAAACTCGACGCCATGGTGATACCCGCGCTAGGTCCATCCTTGGGCACAGCACCCTCTGGGCAATGCAAATGTATCCTCGCATGTTCGAAGAATTTGTTTTTGGGAAACTCGCGAGCAAGAACACTCTTGGCGAATGAGTATGCTACACCTGTCGACTCCTTCATCACATCTCGCAACGAACCAGTACGCTCGAGACCGGGATGCGACGAGGCTGTCAGAGCGCTTTGGACAATCGATTCAATGTAGAGTGCAGAGCCACCCATCGAGGTCCATGCCAGACCCATAGCAACACCAGGGGGTGTCACATCATACAATCTATCAGAGGTGAAAATGGGAGGGCCGACGTAGTCTTTCAGGTTATCCTTTGTAATGGAAACGTGAACATGGCTTGGTACTTTTAAAGCTACACGGGGCTTCTCTGTTGTTTGCTTCTCAATATCTGTTGGGGTGTCTTTCGTGTCACTGATGTCCTGTTCTGATTCCTTCTGTGCAATCTTGCCCTCCTCCGTAAGTGCCTCCGATTCTGGCAAAGCATCTTCGCCAACTTCGTTTACAATCTTAAGTGCAGATTTGCGGTACACCTTTTCAATTTGCTTTTTCAGATTGCGCACGCCAGACTCTCGGCAGTACTTGTTAATTAATTCCACGATGCCATCCTTCTCGAGAACAACGTCTGCATCCTTCAAGCCGCTCATCTCTTTAGCAACTGGTGCAAGATACTTCTCGGCAATTGCAATCTTCTCGTCTGCAACGTAGCCAGAAAGCTCAATGACCTCCATACGATCAAGAAGAGGTTGAGGAATTGTGTCGGACATGTTCGCTGTGCAAACGAAAAGAACTTTTGATAAGTCAACTGGTACGTCCAAGTAGTGGTCCAGGAAGCTATTGTTCTGTTCAGGGTCCAATAACTCTAACAAAGCAGCTGCCGGATCGCCGTGGTTGCTGTTCCGCCCAATTTTGTCAATTTCATCAATTAGTACAAGTGGATTCTCGGTCTGACATTTCTTGAGAGCTTGAATAATGCGTCCCGGTAGTGCACCAACGTAAGTCCTTCTGTGACCTTTAATCTCTGCCACGTCGTACATACCGCCGACGCTGAAACGGTAGTACTGGCGGTTCAAAGCTCTAGCGATAGACTTGCCAATCGATGTTTTCCCCACGCCAGGAGGGCCAACGAAGCACAGGATCTTGCCCTCGACTGTGCCACGGAGTTTACCGACAGCAATGAATTCCAGAATCCTGTCTTTGACATCTTTCAGCCCATAGTGGTCCTCATCCAACACCTCGCGAGCATGTTTGATACCAAAGTTTTCGGCGCTGCTTAAACCCCATGGCAATTGAGTAAGCCAGTCGAGATAGTTGCGAGTGACATTGAACTCCGAGCCGCTAGGCTCAAGACCTGAGAGCTTACTCATCTCCTCCTCAAAGACCTTCCTGACTGGCTCAGGCATGGCGAGCTTGTTAGCTTTTTCGTTGAACTTTTCGAGCAGTTTGTCTTTCCCGTCAGACTCAATGCCAAGCTCACGTTTAATGCCCTTCATTTGCTCCATGAGAATGAACTCGCGGTGCTTCTTGGACACCCTAGCATTGACATCATCCGACACCTTCTTTTGCAGCTCGGCACTCATAAGCTCTTTCTTTAGGACTTCCAAGGACTTGCTCAATCGCTTTTCGACATCCATTTCTTCGAGCGCAGATTGCAGCTCATGGGATTCGGCTTGTGCGACGGCGGCCGCAAAGTCGGCCAGCTTGACAGGATCTTCACTGACGTTCATGTTGGTATGGACAGAGAAGGTAGATACATGGTCGCGGAACAAGGGATTCAGGAGAGCAACGCCTTTGAATGTGTTGACAATTTCGTTGACGAGCACTTGAATCGTCTTGTTGGATTTTACGTCGAATGGCTCCTCAACAAGATTTTCTACGTCCGCTATGCTGACCTTGCGATCTTTGAGAATGGTCATGGCTTCATGTTCTTGCGACGCCTTCGGTTCCTCGCTGCCCTCCTCGAAGCTTGCCACGACATCTCCTTTAGACTGGTCTGAGCCCGCCTCCGTGACCGCAGCCTCGCCCAGGGCGCTTTCAGCGGCTGGCACGTTCTCGACCGTAGCTATTGAGGCCTGTTCACCATTTGGTGTCTTTAGCCCCGTCATCTTGATCCGGCGGTGCGGATAGAGGACACAAGTCATGGCGAAGTTCTCTTCGGACCCTACTGGGAAGGCACTAGTGACCTGGCAGAAGGTGCCCACATCGTAGACCTCGCTGGGGTCGTCGATGACATCTTTATCAGCAGCATCGTCCTTGAACATGAAGGCCCCAATGTACGGCTGGCCGCGCTTGACCATGTCGGCAATTGCCTGGCCGACCTCCCTGTCTCGAATGGTGATGGCCTTGTAGAAGCCTGGAAACAGTGGCCTTCTGGCGAGGGGAATGGCCATGACCTGTGGGTAGACTTCTGGAATCGCAGGCTTGACGAGTGACCGCTCGGAGCCTTTGCGCTTCTTGCCACCACCGTCTCCGCCTGCTCCGGATGTGCCGTCGCCTCCAGCAGCGCTGCCACGCCCAGATACCGGTCTGGGAGGGGCTGGCTCGGAGGCTTTGACCTTTGTCTCTGCGGCCTCGGCTCCCTCCTGCTCCTTTGGCTCTTTCGGCTCCTTCGGTTCCCTGAGCTTCTTGGGCTCATCAGTCGCCTCTTCTACAGCCTCTCCGGCAGGCTCTGGCGGAGGCGCTTTGGGGTCGCGCTCCTTCCTCGTGCTTGGCGATGTCGAGAAGGTGCGCAAGGCGAACAGCGCGGCGGGCGGCGACGGGCATCGGAGGGGGTAGCGGGTGACGAGACTTGCAGTGCACTGTGCAGGAAGGAAGCGCGACGACGCGCGGGACGTGGTGAGCCTGGCACTGGAGTGCGAAGCCTGGCGGAGGGCAACCCGCCACGGCAAGTTTTGGCCGTGAAGCATCGTGGGGGTGTTTGTGGGGGCGGGTGCTCTTCTGTGTCTACGTGGGAAAGCAAGAGGAAATGGAGAAGAGCCGCTGACGAAATCGCTCTGCACTACCTCGACCAGGTACGAGGACTCGAATTGCAGCCAGTCGGGCGTGCAGTGAGTGTCTTGTGCAAATGTGTCCGTAGTGGCGTGCCGACTGATTGCTCAGCGGCATTCGAGTCTCGACATCATCAAGCCCAAGCTCCATGGCAGAACCTCGGCACGCGAGCATCGCCTCCGATATCTTCTCCGACCTTCCATTGCTCTCTCGCCAACAGCCGTCTGACAAAACACACAGCCATCCCGTGATCCTCGTCCACTAACAGCAACAACAGCCGTCTGCATCCCCGTCTGTGGTTGTGCAGGCCCGATTTAGTGTTGATCCAAACGGCCACGCTCACCGCAATGCCGACATGTCGCGTGTTCAATCTCCGTCTTGTCCAGCAATTGCCTTCACTTTGGATCGCTGCCTTTTTCTTTCCCGCATGCTCTGCATGCCGGCTGCATGTCTGTGTAGATTGGTTGCCGACAGACAATGAACTGATTGTGTAACCTTGTTCGCTGAAGCCCGAGCTGAGTAGAGCCGCGAACATTTAGCTTTCCTCTCAAGTATCTCCATGTTAAATTGGTTTAGACAGACTTGTTATACTGTTCTGTGCAAATAGCATTTCTGGGTCGAACGGTCCAACGAGTCTCGTGTAGTGTTGTGTCGCGTCGTTTGGCAAGCGACGCGAAGTCCACGCGTTCCAGCTTACATACAACAAAAACCACCTTTCTCACTGCAATCTTGAACCAGACCAATTTGCCTAGGTACCAAGTAGGCATTGATCAAACTGACCGGCGATCATGTATCGAACGCTGCCTGGTCAGCCGAATTTGGTAATAAACCAGACAAATCCCCGCAAGTAGAAAGCGTTTGCGTTGCCTTCTGAAGTCTAAAATACATTTCCCAATCGGCCTATTGAGTTCATGATTGCACCGGTGAATCGCACTGAGACGTCATGGCTACCGCGATTTCACAACGGGCCGAAGTCACTTGAACACCTCTAGCGTGTGCAATGAGGTCACTCTTCATCCGCCGATCAAATCGAAGGATATCAGACAGGCACTTAAGCTTGACTTTCCTGATCCACTCACTCCTTTACCCTTTTCCACTACCTTGTCCTACTTTATGACCACCTTTCTTTGAGCAATTGATCTAAAAGCATGTCTATCCCATCCTCGTTAAATGAGGACAAAGGTTCGCAGTCCTCTTCGCTAAACGTATCAACTACATTCCATGAACTAACAAACTTTCAGAATATAGTCGTCCGAATGAAAGGTCATTCTCAAGTAACACTGACCAGCACCACCGTCAACAACCAGAGAACCACGCAGAGACGCGTATGAAAGATGGAAAAGAAATTGAACTGCACACATGGAGTGGTCCAGATGATCCGGACAATCCGTGCGTATCAGCGTATCACTTATATTTACATAACTGATGATCAGAAGATTCAATTGGTCTTTGACGTACAAATGGGTCTTGACCTTTACTGTTTGCTTCGTTTCTATCCTAACAGGTCTGCCAGCAGGCTCGTATGGCTCAGGAAATGACTACATGGCCATGGAGTTTAGTGTTCAGAATGAGCCGTTCCCCAACCTCACTTGGGCTACATGTAGCTGGAATATGGGAGCTGCCATATTCCCACTGGTCTTCGTCCCGCTCACTGAAGCGTCGGGACGCATGCCCGGCTACTTCGTTAGTGTTTTGAATTGAGCACCTTCAGCAAATCACTAACATGCCACTAGGTCGCATATATCATTTTTGAGCTTTTTCTCTTTGGCTCAGCATTTGCCAACAATTTTACGACTCTTGTTGTGACACGGTTCTTTGGTGGAGGAGCATCCTCGGTCGCCATCAATATTGTTGGTGGCAGCATAAGTGATGTTTGGAAAGGCGACAAGGCAAGGAGCTTACCAATGTCTTTGTTCGGCTTCACGAGCGTTGCTGGTATTGCACTTGGGCCATTTGTAGGCAGCGCCATTGTTCAGATTAGAAAACCTAACATAGGTCTCCAGGCCCCTTGGAGATGGTATGTTCATCCGCTCCTCCCAAAGGGAGCGACTTGCTAACATTCTTGTTAGGATCTACTATATTCAAATTATCTACAACGCCGCGTTGATTCCGGCATTCTACATTATCCTCAAAGAGACACGCGGAGACGTGATTCTCAAAAAGCGAGCAAAGAAAATTCGGAAAGAGACTGGCCGAGAGGTATACGCCGAATCTGAACTCGATCAGCTGTCAATTGTCAAACTCTTGAAGATTTCATTCATGAGGCCCACAAAAATGCTACTGACTGAACCTGTCGTTATATTTTTCACCCTGTGGATCAGCTTTGCTTGGGGCATTCTATTTCTTTTCTTCTCCTCTGTAGTTCAAACGTTCGGCGACAGCTACGGCTGGGGCATTATGCAGACCGGGCTAGTGCAACTTGCTATTACTGTCGGTGCTCTAATTGGAACTTTGATCAATCCACTGCAGGACTGGCTCTATCTCCGCACATCTTCTAGGAATACAGAGAGACCTGGTAAGCCCATCCCTGAAGGTCGATTGTATACTAGCATTCCTGGATCGCTACTTTTCGCTGCCGGTTTGTTCATGTATGGCTGGAGTTCAAGGTCAAACGTACACTGGATCGTGCCTGCAATCGGAGTTTGCACCGTCGGTATCGGCATATACTCAATCTACATGGGTGTTGTGAACTACCTTACCGACGCATACGAGAAGTACGCTGCTTCCGCACTTTCCGCGGCCTCTCTCGGTCGCAACCTGTTTGGCGCCTTCTTGCCTTTTGCTTCTTACTCGATGTTCAACAACTTAGGATTTGGTTGGGCTGGAAGTTTGCTTGGATTCATTGGACTCATACTCAGCGCAGTACCTGTAGTACTTCTTTTCAAGGGCCGGCAAATCCGCGCTAAAAGCCCGTTCATGCTCGATTCTACATTCGATGAAAGTGAGGCCGATGAGAGACAAGAAAACACCGAGGGGTTTAATACGAATTCTGAAGCTTTAGGCGTTGTGAATGGCCGTTTGAGCTATGTAAATGATAGGACTGTAGTTTAAAAATTGTAACAAATACAAGTTTAAAATAAATTCAGGAATAAATTGACTATAAGTTTTTTTGCTAAAAACGTCTTGTATCTAAAGTTTAAATACTTTTTTTCCTGTGTATCAATTGTTGTTGTAGAAAAGGGAGCTGAAATAATAGTATTTAGGTGATCTTTTGCATAGACTACTGTCTTCTCTATTTAAATATAGTGTCTCTGTTATATACGAAGCAAAAGGGAGTTAGGCAATTATTATTACTAATCATACTTAATTTAATAAAGTAATAATAGTGTCAAGATTGCACCCTGATTAGGACTAACAGAGGCTACTCCTAGGTATTAGTACCAATGTGTTTGGTACGAGAGCACTATTGGAACCTTATACCATTCTCTTCGTACCTATTATTATCTAGACTACTAAGAGACCTCTATATAGGCTAGTACAGAATTATTATAAGTAAGGTAGTGTTAAGGCCACGTTTGTAACGTTCACAACGTCACATCCTATCATTACCCCTAAGTCAACCAACATCTATCTGATAGCCACCCGTTTTGTACTTGCCCTAGATAGAAACCCTAGGAAGAGGTATATAAGAGGGCAGTCTGTATAGCTTTATAGAGTAGTTTTTCTGTATCCTTTTATATAAGACCTATAAGTGTAGAGAATAGTATCTTTAGTTTACCCTCTAATCCTAGCACTCCTATATGCCTAGTAGTAGATACTTTAGACCCTATTTAGATTACTCTCTTATAACTGTAACGACGCAGGTTATAAGAGAGTGATCCGAATGGGGTCCGAAGTGTCCACTACTAGGCATATGGGAGTGCTGGGACTAGAGGACTAAACTAAAGATACTATTCTCCACACCTTTAGGTCTTGTACGAAAGGATACAGAAAAACTACTCTACAAAGCTACACAGACTGCCCCCCTTATATATACCTTCCTGGAGTTATCATCCGAGGCGAGTACGAATCGGGTGGCTATCGGATGGGTGTCGGTTGACTCAGGGGTAATGATATGATGTGACGATGTGAACGTTACAATAACCTGCGTCGTTACATTATACCGAAAAACCCATCCTAGCTAGTGACCTGCCCCTCAGCCTATATCTAAGACTCAAGGCCCTGCAAGGGACCTAACTCTAGGCCACTGCTACAACTATAGTAAGCTAAGGCACTTTTTAAGTAAGTGCCCTTTAACTTAACTATAAAAACTTAAGTTTAAAGAATTAAGTAAGAACTTAGAAGATTTAAAAAAAGACTTATAGAAGATAATAATTAGACTAGAAATTTAGACATTTAAAAAGTTATTCTTTTCTTAGCCTAAACTATTTTAACTTTTTAAATTTTAGTCTTTTAAATCTATTAAAAAGACTATATTTCTTTTCTATTTTTATTCTTTATGCTAAAAGCCTTAAAGTCTAATCATATACTCTTTACTTAATAATTTACTTAAAGTTTTTTTTTTTTAATTTAAAAATTACTGCTTTTGTTTCATTAGCTTATTGGACTTTTATTTAAAAGCTCCTTTTTTAGTTTATAGTTAAATGCTCTGTCACAAAACAGAGCCCTGCTTATAAGCCTTGCTTACAAGTCTTGCTTACAAGTCTTGCTTACTAGCTAGATAAGCAAGCTACACTTATGTAGCCTATTATAAAGAACTTAGTACTAAGCTAGAAGAAAAGTAATTATTTCTTAGCTGCTCTACATAATAATATTTATGCTTTACTTGCTTTATTAAATTAAGTACGCTTAGTAATAATAATTACTTAGCCCTTTTTTAAATTATATAAAATAGAGATAAAATAGTTAAATAGATAAACTAGTAGTTTATATAATAGATTACTTAAATACTATTATTCTAGCTTTTATTTTTATAATAGTTATAAGCCTAGTGCTTTAAATATATAATATATTTCTTCTTACACTATATAACTGCTAGAATATATATATTTAGATACTCTAATTAGTTTTTTTTTTTTTTTTTT
>JAKUHH010000228.1:341-48804 GCA_022701365.1 Mycocentrospora acerina | reverse complement strand
GCTTGGCAAAAGTGATTCTCTCGCTCGGTGATTCTTTCGCCCGTGAGGTACGTTAGTTCTGTGCTAGCTGCATTAATTATTCACTTATAACACTAGGTTTCTGAGTTTCAACGTCTAGTTAAATCCTTTCTTCCTACTGCGCGTGCAAAATCGTCAGCATAGTTGTCTTCTCTCGTCTGGCTTTCACTCTGGGCGTTGTTGGCGACCCTGTGTCGCCTTTAGGCAGATTCAGAGGTTCTGATAGAGCAGGTGGTAAGTAACCACTTATATAGAACAGCAGGCGTTTAATTTTAACATTAAATTAAAGGCTATAGCAGACTAAGTAGAGAGAGCTACAGCAGATTAGCTAAGCTAAATAGCAGCCTTACTAGCAGCGCATTCTACAGCATCCAAACCACAGGCAGTAACAGGCCTGAAGCCAGATTAAGAGTCAAACATTCTCAGGCGAACGTCCTAAAGAAACAGGCTAACCTTTCCCTAGCAGAGGGTTTTTGTCTGATGCACCTTTCCTGAGTAGGGGTTCCCTATTAAACTTCCCTAGTAGTGTTGCTTATCTGTCTAGTCACTACAACTCATATAGAGGAAAACATTATAGCTCACATAGAAAAAAACATCACAGCTCTCAGGGTCAGTACGGTAGATATGCTCAGCCGACTGAAGGATTCGGTAATGACAGAGGCAACGGTAACGGCAACGGTTCGAAGTCGGATGAAGCTGGTAGCGAGCGACATAAGCCTACTGCAGCTGCCTCTAGAGTTAAGAAGCAACAGGAAGCATTAGTCACAGCATTGCGTCCTTAGAAGCTAAGCAGCACTTCTCCTTTAAACACACTTCTTTCAGACCCTAGACTTTCTAGGGTTTGTCTTTTAGGATTTAGACCCTTAGTCATACGTCCTTCTAGTACTTATCTCTCTAGTTCACACTCTTCTAGCTCGCACTCTTCTGGTTTGCCTGCTTCTGACACCCTGTCCTCTTGCAACAAGAGGCAAGCTGTTAGCAAAACCCTCTTAGGCCGTCCTTCAGGGACTCCTCTGTCTAAGTCCCCTAGTGTCCTTCCCTCTAATACTCCTTAGTCTTAACCTAGGTCTTCTAAAAAATTCTCAGGCACTCTTTATTTAGAACCTAGACCCTCTGGCAAGTCTGTTAGTGCTAATGCGCCCTTATCTGTTCCTAGCGGCTTTGCTACCTTAACTATTCAAAGTGCTTAAGTGCAAAATCTAAAAGAAAGGTAAAATTAGGAACACAAAAGTAACTCTTCTGTACATGTCTTAGTATTAGGTTAGTTAGAGTTAATTAAGTTGAATTGTAGCGATGTTATATGTCAGCCTACGCCTGAGCGCGCACGTGAGCACTCAAGTCCTATATAGTCTCCGAGTCCTACACTCCTAATAAAGACAACAAGTTCCTCCTGATTGTTCACTCACAGACATAGTAAAATTTAACATGAAATACACATTCTCTAATAATCCGGTTTCTATGAATCCACTGTAAATACAAGCTTAGAACCAGATATGCTTTTATCTTGCAGGTCTTTAAGTCCCTGCGGGATACCCTCTAGGCCTTGACGAATTTGTACTGGGTGAGGTCGAATCTGATTATTGCTAATCAACAACTCGGTTAATCTTGCAAACCTACAAGCAAATTCNGGTTTCTATGAATCCACTGTAAATACAAGCTTAGAACCAGATATGCTTTTATCTTGCAGGTCTTTAAGTCCCTGCGGGATACCCTCTAGGCCTTGACGAATTTGTACTGGGTGAGGTCGAATCTGATTATTGCTAATCAACAACTCGGTTAATCTTGCAAACCTACAAGCAAATTCGTAGTCAAGCTGATTTGCAGGAAACATCTCAGAGTACTTTTCTCCTAGTGCAGTATAGGCTAGGGTAAAATTTATGTGCACGTCCTCTCTAGGAAGTTTCTTTGGGATATGGAGCGCTGATATATGGCCACCTTTCGAGCTGATTGCCGCAGCGCATATATCCAATGAAAGGTCGTCTGAAATACAATCTAGGACCAGACTGAGTTTATCCTTTGATGCTTCGCGGATCATAGTGCTGACCTGAGGGTCTTTGTAATTGAATACATGGTCTGCGCCAGCCTTACGAAGAAGATCAAAGTTATGTGGTGAAGACGTAGTAAAAACCTCACATCCTACTAGCTTTGCGTATTGGACAGCTATGGTGCCTGTTGCAGTAGATGCTCCGTATATCAGAATAGCAACAGACCCTTCTACTTTAGCCGGAGGAAGAGGCAGGCCAAGAGACTGGAAAAGAGCCTGGCCTACAGTAAGGATAGCTGCTGGTAGTGTTGCAGCATCTTCAAAGGACAGGCTATCTGGAATCTTCAGATGAGTTCCTGCCTTGGCTTTGATATGTTCAGCAAAGGCGCCATTTTGATGGTCTTTTGGATCACCTGTAGGAGGTTAGTGGAAACTATTGTAAAAAGAACTCAATCTACTCACTCCCTCGAACAAAGCCTACAACTCGGTCTCCGATGCTAAGGCCTGTGACGTCTTTTCCCACCTGTTCAACTACACCTGCATAGTCTACTCCACAGAGCATGCCTGGTGACGGCCAGTATGTAACATGCATCCAGTCCGAAGGATTCAAGGCAACAGCTTTAGTTTTAACAAGGATCCAGTTGCCAGTAGGGAGCGTAGGGAAAGGAACGTCGTCGCGGACCTCAACAACACCTTTGGACTTGCAAATGACAGCCTTTTGAGTCGCCATATTAAGGAAAAGGAGTATAAAGGAAGATAGAAAGCGCAAAGTTTGTAGACTTTGCTTGGAACCTGTCTGGGTTAAAACACGCGGACGTTATATATTTCTGAATTTAAAAATTTGTAATCATTTAAGCAATAGTAATCACAAGACGTGAACTAATTTATTTTTGCGGACTAATAATAACGGAGTAAATCGCTTTTTACGGACTTAAATTGGCGGAGCTGCAGCTTTAAAAGTCTAAAACCAAGTAGGTATAAATAATAGCCTATCTACTATTAACGTGACGTTTAGATAACCTAACCGATATAAGGCCACAGATTGTGCACAATTGTTAAGATCCTGTTCTGTACTTGATCTTAGTGGTTGATGACCTTCTGATACTAGTACTAAAGTAGAATAGGTTTAAGGTTAGTTCTCAGGGATAGATTAATTCAGGGAAACAAGGTTGGTTTAACGCACGTATTGATGATACACTGTGATTAAGGGTAAGAAGCAATGAGTAGACTGATTAATAAGGCTAAACACATTACTATAAGGGTGGTGTGCCTACTAACTATATACTTAATCATGATGTGGTGCTCAGTACTGATCATGGTGCTCAGTGTACTGATCACGACTGATCACACTGAGCACTGAGCACGTCACATGATCTATGTTGCTCAGTGGGGCCAGAGCCTGTCTGATTGGTCAAGGGCCTCCCTTGCCCAACCTGCTCTTAACAACAATCCGCCATGCTTTAGGTTTAGCTTTAGGGTTACACTAACTTTATCAAGTAATTTGTTAGCAGAGTCTGTAGGCACAAACTGTTAGTAATGATGTAATATTTTACTATATGTATTAGTATAAAGTATTTTTGTTAGAATGTAGGTGTGTAAATCAGGTTAGGGATAAGATTTTTTTATTTTTTTTACTATTTTTAGCAGATATATATATAGAAGAGTGTATTTAAAAGACATCTACCGTGTCCGTGCGCGTGACACCCGGATTCGCGTGACGCCCCGAAACACCAAAATTATCTCAAATAGAAATGAGGCTATTAAGCCACACACAATTGCTACTATTA
Organism: Mycocentrospora acerina; assembly: GCA_022701365.1. Classification (NCBI taxonomy): domain Eukaryota; kingdom Fungi; phylum Ascomycota; class Dothideomycetes; order Pleosporales; genus Mycocentrospora; species Mycocentrospora acerina. The sequence goes on along the minus strand of JAKUHH010000228.1, from coordinate 45,015 downwards.
TAGGAATCTTTGGTGGATAGTATAGATATTATGTGCGAATCCTTTGCTCTACCGTGTCCGTGCACTCAATGCGCGGATTCACTCAATGCGCACCTATCAGAGACTAGCCTAAACTTCAACACAACGTGAATCCACTAAAATGAACTTGATTAAGACTGCAATTAATGCTATTAAAGCGCTAGAGTTAGGAGAAGATTTTTTATATTTAGAAATAGCTAAAAAGTATAGTGTTGTGCGTTTAACGTTGACTTAAAGGCATTAAGCTATTACAGCGTCGCGTGCAGCTAGTGCATCTACGCGTTAAAAGCTCAGCCTACAACAAGAGCAGGAGCTTATTAAATATAAAGAAAAGCTTACTAAGCAAGGCTTACTACCTACATAGGAGATTGTTTAAAATTTAGTCCTGTGTGTAGCCTAAGAGACTATAAGCAATAGCTAGGTTACGCGCTTTATTAACTAGAATTCACACAATCTTACATCACAGTAGACAACTAGTGTAGACGTCATTCTCTACCCGGCTGACTTAGGGGCTAAATTTAAGCTGCATTTTGACATGTTAAGTAAGAAATTAAACAAGCACAGCATTAAGCCTTGCAATACATACAACATAGATAAGAAAGGCTTTCTCCTTAGTATCACCAGCTAATCAAAACGATTGTTTAGCAGGAGAATGTGGGGGAAAAAGGAGGTTACAGCAGCTATCTAGGATAGCTCATGTGAGTGGATAACCCTTATAGCTGTAACGACTAAGCACGTGCACAGTCAACGTGGTTTACCTCGCTTAAAGCAACAAGTCGGCGAAGTCTAGTGCTATCACTATAAATGTTATACAAGACATAGAATAATAGCTTAAGTATTCTTGCGCTTACCTTTTGGTAAAATTGTAGTTATTATGTAATATTAATAGCAATGACAGAATGCTTGACCCTTCCAATTGAATTTGGCAAGCTTAATTTTTTTTAATTTTGAGGGTTAGAGATTTTTTTGATGAAATTGAGATTACTTAACACGAAGTCTATTCAAGTGAATGTTAGGCTTAACCTACCGCCTTACAATAGGTAGGTCTAAAATGACCCACTCTTACACTGCATAATTAAGTATAACCTGTAATTTTATTCACAGACTATTATGAAGTCTTACTTACACGTTTGCGCATTGTGCCTAGTCTGATTACATCTTCCACAACGCCTTTGTATTAGCTCACTCCCTTCTATACGCGCTCGCTTCTTTGCCTTCTTCCCATCACTGCACGCCCCGCACTCCTCCGGAGATGCCAGTCACAGGTCATCATTAGCTATCAGGATCTCTTCTACCTCATCTCGCTTTCTTACATATAATTTACGTCGTGTTACTGTTCCTTCTTGTATGCCTTAATCCACTCAATCTCTTCAGGGCACACAAGGCTAACAAGTAATAGAAAACGAAAGGCAAACCCTTCAAAACTACTTGACTGAATAATCTTTGTGCTGACATGTGTTAGTGTTACATATGTATTGTCCTTGGAAAGGACTGTACTTTACTAGATGATTTTGTCGCAAGGTCAAGCCTAGAAAGTTGTATGAGATAGAGTTCTGAGAAAATGCAGATTTGTAATACACACAAGTCGTTTAATAGTTCAGATAATTGAATAAATCTGTAGATCTATCATGTACCGCGGATTTGACCGTAAGTTACCCACTGTTTTGTTCGTTGAGGTCTTGAGGTACTCTAAGATGCCTCAAAGCTGAGTCAGTATAAACGAATTTATGGCATTCTGACATGAATTCTACGTTTTCAGTTCGTCAAGGGGCAAAATTAAATAGAATTCTAGTATCTACAAGAACTTTAAATCGAATTGGATAGAAGCACATAAGAGTGGATATTGCCTTCACAAGTCCTTCGGCGGCTCGGTGCCCTTCAACTTCCTCCACAAAAATTGCCTTGACCTCCTCGCAGCGTAAGGATTACTGCTTCCAACACCATGTTCACCTCCCGGCATGAACAAGAATTCATAGTCCTTCTCCGCAATGTTGAGCGCGTTGACAACCTGCATCGTGCTTGCAGGATCCACGTTCGTATCCAACTCTCCAACGACAAGCATCAGGCTGCCTTCCAACCTCCCTGCATTCACAGTATTAGAGCTATCCTCATAGCTCTTATCAACCGGATATCCCATCCATTGCTCATTCCACCAAATCTTGTCCATGCGGTTGTCGTGGCATCCACAGTCTGCGACAGCGACACTGTAAAAGTCATTATGGAAGAGAAGAGCACCCATGGCGTTTTGACCGCCCGCAGAACCACCATATACACCAACACGGCTGATGTCCATATAGGAGCGCGTAGAAGCGGCAGCTTTCATCCAGGCGATGCGATCGGGGAATCCGGCGTCTTTAAGGTTCTTCCAGCAGATATCGTGGAAGGCCTTAGAGCGCCAGTTGGTGCCCATGCCGTCGATGAGAACGACGATGAAACCCTGATTAGCAAGTTGGTGTGCTTCGTAATCGACTGTGAACTCCTTTGGCACAAAAAAGTCATGGGGTCCTGCGTAGATTCTTTCGATGACAGGGTACCTGGTGCTGTTGTCCATATCTACGGGGCGGAAAATCAGACCGTGGATTTCAGTTGAGTTGTCCCTGCCTGTCGTCATGAATCTCTCAGGAACTGGCCAGGACAACCAATCAATGTTTCCTTCAAAGACTTCATCGATCGGCTCTCCAGTCTCGGCGTCTCGCTGGACGGAATTTGCGGCCACATCCATGCGGGACCAAGTATCGGTGAAAGTCTTGCGGTCTGGACTGAAGTACCAGTAGTGGGAACCGTCACCCTTAGTCAAACTTTGAAGTCTGTGCCGTCAAAATTGACGCGCGCAAGATGAGCGTAATATGGGTCCTGTCCAGGCACAACACCAAGAACCTTGATCCAGATTTGCCGTGCCTTCTCATCGATATAATCAACCTCACGCACAACCCACTCTCCCTTGGTAATCTGGTTCTTGAGTTTTCCACTCGTCATGTCGAAAAGATAAAGATGATTCCATCCGTCACGTTCACTGGCCCAGATCATTTCGCTCGAATTACCAGTGCGGATGTGTTTGTAGTACATCTTCTGCGAGTAGTCGATAAATGTCTTGCTTGTCTCTTCGATGATAGTGCGGACTTGGCCTTGTGTATTTATGCCAATTACTCGCAGAACTTGATGTCCTCTCTGGTTGAAAACAAAGCGAAATTCGTTGCCCTCAGGGTTCCATCCACTACCATCCAGTACACTGATAGCCCACGGATTCTGGAACAATATGTCGTCGGTAGGAACTTCTTGCTTCTTTGTCAAGTCAAACATGCGGGGGCGGTAAACGGTGAGTCTATCTCCAGGCTTCGCATATCCGAATTGCTTTAATCGGGGCTGGAGTTGCTCTGTAGGACTTGACTCGACTTGGTAAACAATTCAGTTTTGCCCTGGCGCAGATTGATGGATGACGACGAATTTGTTGTCTGGAGATGGCCATGTAATGTTCATGAAATCGTTATCTGGTGTACCCGTTGTCGATATTTGGATTTCTTGTCTATCCTCGTCGCGGTACCAGACACTATAGTCCTTGAAGAATACCCCAGGGCCATCTGTGGTCGTATTGGACTGGCGCCTGACAATGCTTTCTGATGCTTCCGGTAGGGGATTGGCGGCAATAAGCCCGTCTTCAATAATAGCTACCTTTTCTTCTGATGCTGCTGCAAAGCTCGCGATTGCTTCACCTTTCTCGGTTGTCACTCGCCAGACGTGGCCGTCATACGTTGCTTGTGATGCAGTGCCTCCACTCTCGATATCTTGATAGTGCTTATCTCGACCAAACGAGTCAATCCAGTATAGGGAAATTCGTCTTTTTGTTTGGTTGATAAAATTGATTTTCGTTGGTTGAGAGTTCTTAACTGGAGGCCGCTCGTCTGACAACGATTTCAGCTTTTCGCTAAACTTTTGATCGTCAATCTCGCCTTCAAATGTCTTCAACCTGCCACTCTGGTCCCATTCCCAATTACGGTCTCCAGCTCTGAATCTAACAGTTGTACAATTGTCCTCGGTGTCGATCCAGGTGAACGGAAGACTCGCAGCAGTAGCATTAATCCCCTGTTCTCTGAGTGCACTGGTCACCGCTTCATGGTCGAATGCAGGCCGGCGCACGGCTTGGTAGGGATTAACGTAAATAAAAGAGGTGTCTCCCGGTGCGTTACTCCTCTTGAACCAAAACGAGCTACTTTGTGAGATCCAGTGCGGACGCAGTGCTGCTGCGCGAGTGTGGGCATGTCGATCTTCCAGAGAGATGTCCGATGCACGTTTATGTGTAGAGAAATCTTGCGACGCGGAAGCCTGAGCCATGAACGTCAAAACGAGGAGAAAAAATGCAGAGAGCTGCGCATGGCGAATATATGCTCCCATGATTGAATATATCTTAACGAGTGTAGATGACTGGTGTGGCTGATGGGGCTAGTACCCAACTAGGCAATGGGTGACACGTGCTAGGGCCAGAAGCTTACAGCCCGCGCAGGTTATAACGACTAAAGAGAAGATACTCGCTCACAAAAGTCGTGAATTTTGGACGTTAAGAATGTTGCAGGCAAGTATTTTAAGTTATAACAATAATGATGGGTGACCTCCTGAGTCTTAATTAGGGCCTCTTCCAAGCCTTTGCTAGTTAGATATATATAGCTTTAGTCTGAGCAGAATCCGCACGGGCGCAAAAGCTTTCGCCAACACCCTACCGTAAAAACTCGATTGTATGGCCGATAGCTAGCAGGGTACAGGAGGAAGCGTCGCAATATAATTGAACAGTTAATGTAGGACGCTTAACTCTCATAGGTCTCTCCCCAACTTGCACCTTGCAAGCAATCGGCCAAGCAATCGAGTTCTAACGGTAGGTCGCTGCATGGATGGGGGAAATTTGGTAATTACTGAGTTAGTTGTTAGCAATTACTATCCACGGATGTATTCTGTACATGATTTACTAAATTAGTAATTGCTTTACTTGTATGTTCCACCTATGTGGGCCTCAAGACTTAGTTAGTAATTACTTAATTTCTCCAATCCATGGGGTCACTAGATGTTCGTTAGAGCCGAGGTAGCTGTCGCGAACGGATATTTACTGTCATACGGCCGACAATTAACAAATGCAATACAAAACATCGCGCACAGACATATGAACCTTGATTATATACATTAAGAAGTTTAGTTAACCTTTACAAATATTCTACAAGTAACTCTGAATTCTGAAGCAAGTGCATTTCGAAGTTCGAAAATGATCTTCATCCTGAGACGAGCAGGGACCCCGAATACGAGCAAGGAATTGGATACGAGCAGGGACAATAGACACGAGCATCGAGACGTAATATCCCGAGGCTAAAAAGAGTGATTCTTAACATCCAGGGTTCAATAATAGATTTAAATACTCTTATGAAGAGTTGATTACCCATACATCTCTGGCGGATGTCACGACATGAGTAACATCATTAAAAACAATACTGTCAGCAGATTTGCATGAAATCGTTTCTATCCTTGTAGTAATAAATGCTAATGGGAAGCGATATATGTGTATCTCAAGAAATCAAAGCTGTAATACTGTAATACGTCAAGAGCCCACCTTCTAACAGTATTGCAGGAAAGCACAATAAGATTAGCGCATGTACCTCTCCCTGGTGTGCTGTATCTGAGCAACATAATCGTCTTCAAGATGTGATAGTGTTATCGGGCCTGGACACTAGTTAGCTACTTGTCTTCCGAATTCATAGATAAGACATGGGCTGAATCGATGCTGCACATAGACTTTGCATCGCAGTTAGATGTGTATTTAGCTGCACAACTTCGTTCCTTGAAGTCACGCTTTCCATCAGAATTGCCTAGATGAGAGGTTTTGGTCACACTATAGTAAAAGAGTGGGTAAGTTAGCTTAATGTACCTAAACAGGTTTGGCCTGGCCCACACTGGATTGGGCCCTTGACTTTTGTTGTCTGCCGTTTGTGTTTGATACTCTGATGAGCTCCACAATGAGACAATGGATGTGAAGTGACGGTGCCGTTTGCTGTGGTACAATTTTCAGTGCTATTTGACGATAGCCTTGAACCGTTTATGCACTCCATACCTATCGCCGATATGTTGATTAGGCCCTCACTTGGCTGACGATTAGTTTTAGTTCTCGTCTTGAGTTGGATTCGTCCAAGTCGTGATATCGATTCGCGGAGTATAGTGAATGCTTCCCTGACATTCTGAAACACTCAACGACAAAGCATAGGCCGAAGTGAGCGTGAGTCCAGAGGCCAGTCCGAAAGCATCGTGACCATCAGTGACGATTTTAGTGTTGGTCAAACCTAAGTTAATGGAATTCTGGAATCCTGCTTCGTTATCTACAGCAATCTCATATTCATTAGGCACTCGGATAGTCATGCTACCCTGGATATCATCTATCATGAAATCAATCGAAACAAATCCTAAGTTCTTTCGACTGCTATGGGAAAGTGACTACAAACGCTTGCACCAGCCCCGACTTTACAGTTCGTTAACACTATTCTTTAAACTATAAATATTAACCAACAAGGGCCAAGAAAGTAGATAAATTTGGGCAACATGAAAGAGAAATTGAGCGAGATACGCCGGCTTCTAGCTCCTATTTGAGACGACGACGAGCTTGCAACTTACTTAAGAGAACACACTGAAAGCGACCCTGATTTGAAATCTTTTCAGTACCAGATAAGGTCTGAAGTGCGCTCTCATTTTCCAACGCTTTTTCTCATGTCAATTGACGTCCTTTCTATCTCTGCAATGAGCACTGAGGCAGAGCGAGTTTTTCGCGAAGCTAGAGCAATACTTTCTCCCAGAAGAAGTAAATTGCGCGAACTGGTATTCCAATCTATGCTTTTCATTCGCGATTGGGGGAATAATAGACTCATCAATGTGGGGTTCCACGCTGGCGCTGAGCGCGGCAGTCAGCTTGCGTTGAGCGGAACATTCACCAATGTAATCAGCGGCGACGATCTTGAGGTCTGCAGTATGGACGACAGTATTAATGAGCTTTAGGGCCTGGCAGATTGAATTTGGAGTACTTTCTAGCGTTGTGGCGCACTTGTTTTACCCCTAACACTAAAATAGTTTACTTCGACGTTGCTCCTTAGAATGACACCTTCTCCGTAATGCATCGCTACGATTTTGATATTCCCACCCAGAGCCGCTGCTGATCTATCCGATTAGCTGTTCAGTGCTACGGAACGATGAATCTTAGCGTTCCGATAGAATAAATACTTCCTCCATCAGGGTCCACGCTAAATTCCATTCCATCCATTCCATCTATGTGTAAGTCTGCGTGCCCTACTATTCATTAGTGTTAGTCTTGTGTAGGCGGATGACAAAGCTGTGCAGTGCCCAACTCAAGCATGTTACCACAACTATCTTAAGACTAGAGCGTCTCGTTAGACTATAGAAATTTACTCGTTCCATCTCTTTGCAGTCACCGAGATTGGTTACGTATTAGCGCCGTCCAAGACCACGGCTCGCATAAATTAAGGTTGGAAAGAGCGAGGAAGGGAGATTCGTAATTTCGAGCATGTTCAGCGAGGTGCAGTTATCGTATCTAACGAACAATAAGGCAATTTGTGTAATCGCCCGGTAAACAACTTAAGAGTCCTGCATGCTTGATTTGCGATCACAGCAATACATTACCATAAGGAGAAGCGAATTGGCTTCCATCAATTACGATTTGTTACTCGTGCTAGCGATGAGCTGCGTGATTGCCTGCTCATAGCAATGCTTCTACCAGATCTCGAAGGCAACCTTGCCAAACCTAAGCTAAAGCTTGAGATTTTTCATGTCGACAAAGCTGAGAGGATTGGCTGACTTACGCAAGGGCTATTTACCCACAATTTGGCTAAACAGCATCTGATTGAGCTTGACCGAAGTCTCTTCTAGTCAGGAACAACAATTGATGCATTGGATCAGGATGATTCATCGATATCAGGTACAGGTAGCCAGAGGTCTCAAAGAAACATCAGGGCAAGGATGGCGCGTGCTTGGTGAGAAACAAGTTCTCGTTTGTCGATTTGGCACCTGTCGCTTGGCAGAACGTTATGTTGACCGTATTGATGGACAAGGTGGACATAGGCGAATTTAAAGCAGTTGGGTATTGGCTTAAGCATTTGAATAGCCGCGTGTTGATACAAAAGATTGTTGATGATAGACCAAAAAGGTAGGTTCATCTCTAGAGGCTTAGAATGCTGAAAAGCTCGAGATGGTTAGAAATCATGATCAGTCACCATTGATACCTAGTATTTATGCGGAAATGTTTGGTATAAATTACAAATGCAATGGGCATGCGATCTAGCAGTAGAAATTTAGCATCATCTAGGGCACAACCTGGAAGCCCTAGTGCAAGTGCACTTTATTGCATATGTATTCGTAGTGTAGACAGGAAGGGCCTCTCACGCATACCGAGTAAAAGCATCCACAAAGAAGTTTCAATGTAAGCTCTTTCATCACACTATGATTACGAGGTTCGCGATTCATGACAACAGTCGAGGTGAATGATAACGATAGCCAGTATACGCGCTGAAAACTCGAACACGTATATGAAATGATCCAAGAATGCTTATACGTAGAGGAATTTTCTTGTGCTGCTACGGGACAATCTTAGTAGTTCTTAATCTGTTCTTTAGTTTTTATGTGTTTCTTTTTTCATACAAGCCGTTGCTCAACGTCAGATCTTAACAACGATGTTGTCACGGCTCCACCGCACGTTGACCTCTATAGTTTTGACTTCGCTTGTTCCTCTCTTCCTTTCAAGTTTGGATGCTGCGTGATGATTGGCCTCGTAACAGCGAAGAAAGCCAGTCCGCCTGATCTGCTTGAGAATCGGGCCTTCGAACCCACATGGAAGAAAGCGAAATCCCCTGCAACAAGATGATGCGTGATACCCGTCGCCTCATCCAATACGTCAATCTGACCGCTGAGAACGTACTTTGTCTCTTCGTATGTGTACTCAGGTATATTGCGTGGAGGACCTGCTTGAATCCGGTAGAACCCTGAGGTCAGGTAGGTCGGAGAATCGGTGGTTTGGGTCCGAATACTTCAGAAAAGTCAGACAGGTCGAAGTTGAATAAGCGAAGACATTGAAAAGAGAGATATGGCTTCTATGTGAGGTTTCAACGAGAGGAACGTACGAGTGGAAGTCTGCGACAATAGCGCTCTCGCCTTCGGGAATTGGAATAAACTCATGGCCTGCGCCTTTAATGATTGTAAGAGGTTGGTAATTTGGAGACACTTTAGCGAGGGTAAGTATCTATGATTTATGTCTTATTCATTTCAAATGATAAGGATGATCTCACTTACTTCTTGGTAATTTATGTTGGGTTGAGACTATTGCTAAAATACGTAAAGAGGGGCATTGGGTATTTAAAGGTCCATTATCGCACGCAATTTGGCACACTGGCTCCGTCTGATGCGTTGATTGCTGATTGCTGCTTCTTCTCCTCTCCGTGATATATGTCTGCATCGGGGCAGCCGTCCCGGACTACCCACCTTAGACATCCTGAACATAGATTTGTCCCACACTAGGGTCGCATCAACTTCTGATTCGCTATTTGGACCAGATGCTTAACGGAAAGCTGTTTCTCATGTAGGTAGTGTGTTGATTTTCTCTTTTGTATGTATGGGTAGGGAAAAAATGCCAACTTTGTCTTTTTCAGCGTGTCTGTTTTGATGCCGCAGACATCAATAATTCATCAGATACCATCTTAAACATAGTAGACGGTCTCTCTTCTAACTTCTAGAGCCCTAAGGCCTAGGGTGACAGAGTGAAGCTAGGTTGTAACCTTGCAGTTGAGACAAAATATTTTAAGATCTTGTTGCTTACTAAGTCATTCGCTTACTAAGATAGCAGCACTAGCCCTTCTACACTATGATTCTTGTAGGCTAACAATAGTGCTAACCCTCAAGAAGCCTAGCCTTTCTGTTTTACTTCTGTTTTGCAGACGCATGAATAGTAACACTTTTAGCTTTCTCGCTGTCCAAGATAAGGAACAGCTAGAAGTGTAACGTTCACAAACGTCACATCCGGTTTTGCCCCTGAATTAACCGACACCTATCCAGAAGCCACCTGATACTCACCTGCTACTAATAGCTGAACTTAAGGACAAGGTATATAAGGATACAGGCTAGGTAGCCTTGTAGAATATTTTATTCTGTATCCTTTTGAACAAGACTTATAGGTATAGAGAATAATATCTTTAGTTTACTCTCTAGTCTTAGCACTCCGATATGGCTCAAGAATGCGTGAAGGCATCATAATTGCCTGATTTTCAACCTACGTAATGACACCATTTAAATAAAATCCTCGAAACTGGCTATCTTAGCATCCACCCACGCTGATAACTTATTCAGGTTTTACTAGCTTGCTTGAAGGTCCATTGTCCTTTTAAAATGCCTGCATGTAAAGCTCAAGTGATAGTATTATGTTGAATCTAAATTTTGTAAAGACAAGAGTACATTTTGTAACACTGATAGTTGATAATCTTAAGATAATCCAAGTGAGGTGCCGCAGGCTGCAGTTTTGCAGGTGTACTTTGTTCATCAACCGAGGCTGTTCACTTACTCATAAATAACGTCAATCTATGATGACTCATCTAGTCTAACCCCTCTCTCTCCATCCACACATCATAGCCATCACCAAACTCACTTGGCCGCAATGACTTGGTCTGCTACATGCCGGCACAACTCAACAGTCGGCTGCTTCTTCAAAATAACAAAAACGGGAACCTCGACTCCAAACTGCTTGAGGAACCAGTACCGCAGCTCGACTGCAATGAGCGAGTCAACACCAAGCACATATGCCGGCTTGCCGACATCGAGACTCTCTGCCGGCACTGACAGCGACTTGCTCAACTTGCCAAGCAATGCCAGCGTGACAATGTGCCCAGCCTCTTCAGCATCAGGCGCCGCCCTGATGAGCGCCAGGTAGTCGATCGCCGTCGTCTCACCCTCGGCGCCGCCCCCTGTGCCGTTGACCAGCTCGACCTGGCCCAAGCGAAGGAGGTTCTTGAACAGCGGCTTGCCCACCCAGTGCAACACGCCATCCTGGAACATGCGATAGAGCTTCGCCGGCTTGTCATGGATATTCACCACCTGCGCCGCGCCGCCCGCGCAGTCATAGCCTGGATCACACAAAACGTCCAAAATCGCCATGAGCTGCTTCTGCGTCAACCCACCCAGCCCAGCGCGCAAACTCTTGGTCACGTCCTCAAAGTTATCGCTCGCCCACCCAGCCTCCAGGACCAGGCCGAGATCAAACGACACGCCCTTGAGCCCGCTGGCGGCGCGGTGCCGCGCGAGCGCGTCTTCAAAGGTGTTGCCGGCGGCGTAGTTGGCCTGCGCGGGGTTGCCGATGATGCCGCTCATGGAGGAGAGGAAGACCATGAAGTCCATGTCCTTTGGCAGCAGCTCGTGCAGGTTCCAGGAGCCTTGGTACTTGGGCGCTAGCGCGCGGTGGAACTGCGAGACGGTCATGTTGGAGAGCATGTTGTCCGACAAGACCATGGCCGCCTGGATGCAGCCTTTGATCGGCGGCAGTGTCTTGCTAGCCTCCTCCAGGGTGGCCTTGAGCACAGCGCGGTTGGAGATGTCCGACGCCGGCGCGTGGATCACGATGCCTTGGGCTTCCATCTCTTTGATGAAGGCTATGACGTCGGCGCGCCCAGCTACACCCCGCGACGAGGTGACGAGGAAATGCCGCGCGCCGCGGGAGGCCATCCAGCGCATGATCTCGCGCCCCAGGCCGCCCAGCCCACCGCTGATAACATAAGTAGCCTGCGCCTCAAACTCATACGCTGGCGTTCGTGCGGGCTGATATACGACCACATCACCCGGCGTCTCGAAATCAATCACCGCCTTGCCAGCAATTTTACCGCCCTGCAAAGCGCGCATCGCATCCTCAATCTTACTCGGCGCAAACGCATGCAGCGGCTTGGGGTTGTGCAGCCCGGGATTCGCTGCAAACAGGCTAAACACGTCGTCTAGCACGAGTTGCATCAGCGGTTTGTTCTCGGCGTACATTCCCGCGACGTCGACGGCCGCGAAGGTGACGTTGCGCAGGAAGTGACCCATCTCGAGCGTGTTGTTGGCAAGGATGTCGGCTTTGCCAATGTCGATGAAGCGGCCAAAGGGCGCGGTGCAGCGCCACGAGTGTTGTAGGAGTTCGCCGCCGAGCGAGTTGAGGACGACGTCGACGCCGCGGTTGGCTGTGGCGTGGAACACGTCGTCGACGAAGCTGGCCTCTCTGCTGTGGAAGATGTGGTCGTCGGCAAGGCCGTAGAGCTCCTTCACCAGCTCGCGCTTCCACTCGCTTCCCACCGTGACGAAGACGTCCGCCCCGCGCAGCTGCGCGAGCTGAATAGCCGCCTGGCCCACCGCCCCAGCCCCAGCGTGGATCAACACGCTCTCGCCCTTGCGCAGCCGGCCTACATAATCAAACGCATACACAACCGTGGCCCACACAGCAGGGATAGCAGCGGCGTCCAAGAAGGAAATGTCTGCGCGTGGGATCTTGCGCGTCGACGCCTCGTCGCAGCGCACGTAGGTTCCGCAGCAGCCACCCGTCGAGAAGATGAAGTACATGACGCGGTCGCCAGGCTGCAAGGTTGTGCACTCTGGCCCGACGCGGGTGACGGTACCGGAGCCTTCGAGACCGAGGCCGTCGCCAGGGACTTGGCCCAAGGAAATCATCACGTCGCGAAAGTTGAGGGAGGCGGCTGCTACTTCGATTTCGACCTGGCCGGGTTGCAGCTCGGTGCTGGGGGCGGGGGTTTCGGTGTAGTAGAGGGTGTCGAGGAGGCCGGGCTGTTGGATGGTGAGGTTTATGCGCGGTTTGGGGGCAGCTTGGCCGAGCGTGAAGGTGAGCTTGTCGGGGAGTTTGGCGCGTGCGGCAAGAGTCTGGTTGACGCTCTTCTGCGGGACGACGCGCGGGATGTGAATGAGGCCGTTGTGCACTGCATACTCGGACTCGGCGTCTGCACCGTTGCCTCGTACCGTCTTGTGGAAGTGCTCGAGAAGACGGAGCACATGGCTCGATCCCTCAGCCGGGTAGTCCGTCTCCAAGCTCAGGGTGACAAAAGCCTGGTCACCCCGCTCAGAGCATATACTTCTCGAGAAACCAACTGCCATCTCGGCGGCGGGGTTGCCAGCGCCGGGGCTGCCGCCGCGCGTGAGCCAGAGGACCGTCTTCGCGTCCAAGCTGATTGTTTTGAGGGCTTCGAATTGCGGGCCTGCGATGGTGCCGAGGAGGGAGGTGTCGAGCTCGAGCAAGCTGATGACCTTGGTGCTGCTCAGCTCCAACCCGGCGGCAACCAGTCCGTCGAGCGTGTACGTCTCCGTCTCTGCGATCCACGGCACGGCGGCAAGCTTCGCCTTGAGCGCATCGGCGTGTGCAGCCTGCTCGGGATCCGCGAGGATTACCCAGCTCTCACGCGCGGCTTCAACGTCATCCTCAACCTCCTCTGGCCTTGTTGTGACGAGCGTTGAGACGCGGTGGCGAGGTTTGTACTCGTTATCCCTAAACACCATATCCACACCCGAGAAGCCCGCCGTCTTCAGCGCAGCATCCCAACCGTCTTCGGTGAGAATAGGACCCAGCGCCTCGTCCTCGCCAGGCACAGCGTCAACATCCTCGCCCTCCCACCAATGGCCCTCGCGCATCCACCACCCCGGCAGCAAGCCGAAGATGATGCCGTCGCGGATGTTGTCGACAGTCGTCTCCATCATGATGAGCTTGCCACCGGGGCGTAGGAGAGCATAGAGGTCGCGGAGGCACTTCATAAGATCCGATGTGGTGTGAATTACGTTGCAGGCCATGATGACGTCGTAGCTGCCGAGCTCGAAGCCTTGGAGGGAGGGGCAGATTTCGAGGTCGAGTTTGGCAAAACGCATGTGTTTCTCGGCAAAGGCGAATTTCTCGCGCGCTTTTTCGAAGAAGCCGACTGAGACGTCGGTGTAGGCGTACTCGCTGAAGCTGGGAGGGGGTCAGTTGGTTGGCAGCTCTGAAGCTTTGGTATATTCTTAGGAGGAGGGAAGTGAGAGGAGGGAAGAGAGAGGAGGGAAGAGAGAACGGAAGGAAGAGAGAGGAAAGAAGAGAGAGGACAGAAGAGAGAGGAAGGAAATGCCCAAGTCAACGTACCGGACCATCTGATCACCCTGAAGACCCTCACTGTCAACCAAAAACGGCAGTACCTTGCTTGTGGCACTGCCCGTCCCCGAGCCAACCTCGCAAATCCTCAGCTGGGGATTCGCATGTGCGAGAATGCTCATGTACGCGCCAGCCTTGCGGTAATGGCGCGAGTAGAAGTCGCAGTGGTAGAAATCTATCCCCCCACATCCACCACGTCAGCCTTGTCATTCCTCTCCCCCCAGCGTGAGTGATTGGACTTACCATTAGCAAGATTGCCCTCAAAGATAATCTGCAACGCATTATCTGTCCCTGCCAAAATCCCATAAAGATGCTCACCAGCCTTCTTTACCAGCTTCTGCGTCGGCTCCCCATCCGCCTCACGCAAGACATCCTCAATGTTCAGATGCCCTAGCCCCCTCGACGCCAACGTGTACTTCTCCCTGTTTGCGCGGACCTTGCGCAGGAAATCTACGTACTTGGTCAGGTGGTTGTCAAACTCCACCGGCTCGCCGTTCTCAATCTTCTCCAGCGCTTGCTCAATGAAATACAACGCAATAGCGTCCGCGCGGTCGACAGCCTCGGCGTCCTTGGGGTCCGGCGAGAATTGTGGGTCGCTGGCGTAGAGTGACTTGAGATAGGTTTCTGTCTCGGCTGTGGCTAGCAGCGAGAGATCGGGCTTGAAGTCAATGCCGTATGAGAAGCGACTGGCACCGTCGTCGTCACGCGCGCTGCTGCCCGCGCCGGCGATGACAGTTCCACGCTCGCCCCTGGCGACAATAACAGGCTCACCCGTCTCGGCAAGCAACGTGCTAGCATCCCACTCAAACTCCCTGAACGTACGAGCCACCTCCTTGGTCGCCACGTGCAGCAGCGGGTTACCGGGCAGCGTGAATAGCTTGTGCGAGACCCATAGCTCCTTGAGGTTGCTGAACATGAGTGTCGGAATCGCCTCCCAGCCGCCCATGCTCAGCGAGACAAACCCAACGTGGAACACCGAGTCGAACGTCGTGGGGTGAATCACACACGGGTCCTCAGCGGCGTAGGGCATTGAGTCGGCATAATCCCGCAGCGCAAGCGTACCCGTCGCACACCCATTGCGGGAGTACTTGATGTCCCGCAAGCCCTGGAAATATGGCCCGTAGTCGAAGCCGGATTTCTTGCTCAAGTTCTCGTACAGCTGCCCGCTCTGCACCCTCAACGTGCACTGCTCTGCCGCGCGCGCGTGCTCCTCGCCCACGGCGCTCGCCCACCTAGCCTTGCGCGCGACTGTCTCGGGCGAGGCCTCCACCTCGTCAAGCTCGACACGAATACTGCCAAACGCACACTCGATCCACTCGTCGCCGCCGAGCGTGAATACCCGCCAGTCGTAGACGCCTTGCGCAGCGTCTTTGGCTGTGTGCCGGCGCGGCTGGAGGTAGATCTTGGCCTCAGTGCCCTTGTCCGTCTCGTTGACGGGGATGGAGCGCATAAACCGCACGTTTTCGAGCTTGTACCCGCTGATGGCCGTGCCGGGCGGAAGCAGCTGCCGCGCGGCTTCGATGGCCATGACGAGCATGCCCGTGCCGGGATAGAGCGGCGAGCCCTCGAGTGCATGGTCGACGATCCAGGGGGCTTCGGCGACGCGAATCTTGTGGTGCCAGGTCGGTTGGGCGGGGTTGAAGTCGTTTTCGCGCAGGCCGAGGAGGGCGTGCCGCCGGAAGGGCCGGTGGGAGTAGAGGGCGCTGATACGGGGTTCGTCCCAGTAGAGCGTGGCGCGGGAGAAGGGGTACGAGGGGAGGTCTGTTGCGCGCTTCGGCTGGGCTGTGGGCTTGAGAGTGGCTTGGTTGGGCATGTTAAGGTCGAGGGGCAGGCCGGCGCTCCAGAGGGCGCCCATGGTTTCGAGGAGGGAGCGCATGTCGGGCTGGCGGGGGTTGAGCACGGCTGCGTACGACCATTTGTGCTCGCCTTCGCCGAGGTGCGTGAGGATGTCTTTGACGGGCCGCCGGAGAGCAGATTGGGGGCCGATCTCGACGAGGAATTTGGTGGCTTGCTTCCGCTCGCTGACCAGCGCTGTGACGGCGTCGGTGAAGAGGACTGGCGAGAGCAGGTTCTTCACCCAGTAGCTCGGGCTCGCAAGCCCCTCGAGCGTGATGAAGCTGCCCTCGGTGGAGGAGAAGAAGGCGACAGTGCTCGGCTCCTTGCCCTCCCTCGCCGGCGCGCATATCCCGGCCAGCAAGCTCTCATACTCGGCCGCGCCATCCCGCAGCGCCTCGGAGTGATAGCCGATCTTCACAGGCAGCTTCCGTGCGAAGACCTCGTCGGCGTCGAGCGTCTCAGACAAGCGCAAAATCGCCACTGTTGGGCCCGACAGCGTGACATTGATGGGGCTGTTCTCACACGCGACCGTCACTGCCGGCTCAGCCTTGAGATACGTCTGAACAGCCTCCTTGCCCAAGCCCACCGACATCATCGTCGTTGCCTCCCTCGCCGGGTCAGAAGCCAGCTTGTCGGCCACAACACCGCGGAAGTAAGCCACCCGCCACGCACTCTCGCGATCCAGCCCACCCGCACAGTACGCAGCCGCAACCTCGCCCGACGAATGCCCAACCACCGCGCGGGGGACAACGCCCCACGTACGGAGCAGTTGGACAAGGGCGATTTGGATGGCGGTACAGAGGGGCTGCGACAGCGCCGGCGAGGCAACTTTGCTGGCGTCCTTGTCCCTGTCGAGCTCTTCTAGCACAGACCAGGTGCTGCCGAGGGTAGCCAGATAGGCGTCGCAGTCGATGAGACTTTGGCGGAAGACGGGGTAGTGCAGGAGGCCGGTGGCCATGCGCGCGTATTGCGCGCCTTGCCCTGTGAAGACAAAGGAGAGGTCAGGGGCGGATGAGGTGCTGCTGAAGGTGCTGGGTGAAACGAGGGTGGTGAGGTCGTCGGTGAGGGAGGAGACGACGGCAAAGGAGCGGAATTTGAGCAGAGATCGGTGCGAGGAGAGGGTGTAGGTTAGGTCGGAGAGGAAGTCTGCGGCGAGGGGGGTCTGGTGTGAGGAGAGGAAGGTCTGGAGGGACTCTGCTTGGCGCTTCGTGCCGTCACTGTCTGCGGCGGAGAAGGGGATGATGGCGTAGGGGGTTTCGGATGGGAGAGATCGGAGAGCGCCGTTGCCATTGGTGTGTCCGTTGCCATTGGTGTGTCTGTTGCCGTTGGTGTGTCCATTCCCGTTGGTGTGTCCATTCCCGTTGGTGTGTCCGTTACCGTTGGCGTGTCCATTCCCGTTGGCGTTGCCGTTGGTAGGCGTGGGCTTGCCGACGGATTGGTGCAGGCCTTTCAATCCGTGGCTGCGCAGGTAGTTGTAGGCGTCGTCGAGAATCACATGGGCGTTACTACCTGCTCGCCGTCAGCTTCTCGCCGTCTATCACCACGCAGGGGAACATACCTCCATATCCAAAGGAGCTCACGGATGCCCTTCGAACGTCTGCCGCCGGCCATGGGACTGCCTCTTTGGGAAACTAATTCAAGTCAGTGAGAGCACTTCTTTCAGTCGGCAGAAGAAGTTCTTACCGCGAGCTGCAAATCCGCTACATCAATTGCAGGATTCGCCTTCTCAAACATGGCGATGGGTGGAATCACAGCCTTCTCCAGCGCGAGAACAGCTTTGATGACACCAGCCTAAATCAGCGAATCTGTTAACGACATCTATGCGCACACCAGCCCGGAGATCACGCAAAACTAACCATGCCCGAGGCGCCCTCCAAGTGGCCTATATTCGCTTTTACAGAACCCACATAAAGCGGTCTGTCAGACTTGCGACCCTCACGGAAAGCTTGCCCTATGGCAGCCGCCTCGATCGGGTCACCAACCGGCGTTCCAGTGCCGTGAGCCTCAACATAGTCTGTATCAGCAACATTCAGCCCCGCAACTCGATATGTATCACGCAACAAGTCAAGCTGCGCCTGTTGGCTCGGCTGCGTGATACTCGGCGTCCTACCATCCTGGTTCGCACCCGTCGCCCGGATCACCGCCCTCACAATATCCCCATCCCTGACTGCCGCATCCAGCGGCTTGAGCAACACAAACCCAAACCCCTCGCCCCTCGCATACCCATTCGCCTTTGCATCAAAACTATAACTTTTACCATCAACACTTAAAAACCCGCCGTTGCTGAGCGCTAGCGCCTGGCTCTCGGGTGTGATGAATGTATTTGCGCCACAGACAAGCGACATGGCGCTCTCGCCCGCGAGAATGCTCTGCACGCCGAGGTGCAGCGCGTACAAACCCGATGAGCATGCGGTGTCTACGGTTAGGGAGGGGCCTGCGAGGTCGAAGAAGTGGCTGATGCGGTTGCTGAGCATGGACGAGCCGTTGGCGGTGGCGTGGTAGCGCGATTGGGCGGCGAAGTCGCGGCCGGTTATGGTCTCGCCGTCACGGGAGAAGGAGGCACAGTAAACTGAAGTGGGCGAGCGGGAGAGGTTTTCCATGGGGATGCCCGCGTTTTCAAAAGTCCGGTAGGCGCCCTCAAGGAGGCCGCGCTGCTGTGGGTCGAGAACCGATGCCTCTGCATATGACATGTTGAAAAAGGGCGCGTCAAAACTCCGTGGGTCTTCTTCCATGAAATGTGCATGGCGGATGCGTAACTAGCGGAATCAGCTGAGTCGACTTCCAATACATCTCAACTCATCCTTCACACTTACGCTGTCTAAACGGTTCGGGTCGGGATGGTAGAATGCTGTTGGTTCAAGTTAGCACGTGATACTCGTGTGCACCCCTGTAGAGAGTGAATACGTCCCATCTATGTTGAACCGGTCGGCGGGTATTTCTTTGGATACATTCCTCGCGCTCATCACCAGCTCCCAGAAGGCCTGTGCGGATACTGCGTCACCTGGGAACTTCAGGTTCATGCCGATGATGGCTATGGGTGTCGTCTTGTCGGTAGCCATGATTGCGGTCTACGGTATGGTATGTTAGTCCAAGTTCAAAGGACACCAACTTTCCAACGTCTTGGAACAGTCTCGCTAAATGCAATTGCTTCTAGGTTTCAAGAAAAGATTTGTAAAGAGTAGTTTGAGATAGTCGCAGGCACAGTGTAATTTTGGGTAGATGTTCAGTCTTCACGACATTTATTCATTCATTCATCACAACAACAGCGACGAACCTTTGCTAAATACACTCGACGACTAGCCAATGTCTGAGCTGAACATTCTCAATGCCAGCAACTTTTTGCCTTGGCGAAGAAAGGTCTAGGTAGTCTCATTACACTTTGTCGTACTAGGGATAGAGCGTTGTCATCATTATTTTCTAAATGAAGAATGTCTAGTAGGCCCGAGTTATTAGCTTGCGCTTATACCTCAGGGGCCACGTGTGCGAGTACGCGGTTACAGGTACCCTATCTCACAATTCTAACAGTGTCTTCCTTGACTCAATGATCTAGGTAATCTATCGTACAAGATTTAGAGCGTTGAAATCATTACTTATTAATGATTAAGATAAAGCGAATATAAGTTATCAATTTCCGCTGATACCTCAAGGGCTTCCTGGACGATTACGAGTTCGCAGGTATCCTGTGTCACAATCCTAGTAGTTTCTTCCTTGTCTCAAAGGTCTAAGTAATCTATTGACATGGAGATGTATTATTGTAGTCACTACCTTGTAACGAGGAAAAACCTCGTAAGCGCAGATTATTAGCTTACTTTGATACCTCACGGACCACATTGTGCGTTTTCGTGCAATTAAACGGCTCTCACCGATCCATTACTCGCTCGGAGTCTTTGGGTGTCTGTGTTAGCTGTTGTATAATTCACCGAGAACTTCAAGTCCGACTGATCCGAGCGGACTCGCATAAAGATACATTACGCTTGTTTGACAACACACAGGGCTCCACAGAGGGGCCGATGCTACTCATACTGAATTATAGTAATGCACACCGACCGTTAAGCATTTCGCTTCGAAAATGCTAGCGCTTTGCTTATATTACCACGAGAAATTGCTCAAATCGGACAAAAATTTATTGCATAGGTCACACTTTAGTTTATCATAGCAAATGGTAAAAAAAGACGCACAAGTTCGTTCTAGAGTACAGACTAGTCATGGCTGTAAGACACAAGGCCGAGCTTAGTTACTAGTGTTGTCGATCACCTCCCAAGTCCTTAGCAGGTCTAGAGCATGAGTTGAGCTACGATGTTTGTGCCAAGGGAATCTTTGAAATGTTCGGTTTTGAAACACCTTCTATATACCTGGGCACCCAGGCAGTAATTGTGTAAATCTGCAACCCCACCCGCGCACAAAGCTCGCCGTTCTTTGCCCACAGAACACAACTCACTAAGTCCTTTGATCAATCAAGACCTTGAGATAGGGAGCAGACAACCACCAATATGGGCGTCCTAAGGTCCATAGAAATTGACTCCTCAAAGTTGCTTCTATGCGGCGTAGTGACGATCATTCTCTTCATTGTTCTAGCGTCCAGACTAAACAATGGAAATAAGACGAAATCACCGATTCCGCATGCTCCTCGCATTCCGTACAAATTCCCTTTTGGTTAGTAGCATTTCAACTACTCTTCACGTTGGCGTTCGAGTCGTACATAGCAGTGAGACTGATCGTCACATGACACGTAGGGCTGGATATGGCATGGAAGCTCGTAAAACGCTTGCACTCGAACACATTCGTCGAGTACATCTGCGACGAAGTCCTCGATACTCCCGGTCGCACGGTTGAGATGAACCTGCTGGGCGGTGATATCTTCATCACCGACAGAGCAGAGAATATCAAGGCCATCCAAGCAGATCAGTTCGCCGACTTTGCAAAGGGACAGACGCCACATGATGTGTTTAGTAGTATCTTAGGAGACTCAGTCTTTACGAGTAAGCGTAGCAACCAGCATTTTTGTAACACAGTTGCTGATGTTAGGCTTAGCGGATGGGCCTTTGTGGAAGACGAGCAGGGAACAACTAGAGCCGCATGTAAGAAACTCGTTTGTTCATCTACATGTGTCTTAAGAAATGACTAATCTATGTTATACCAAAGGTCTCTCGTGTCCGTCCGGATGACATTCCCACAGCCGAGGAGCATATGCAGAAGCTTCTAGGGCTGATCAAAAACTCGCCTGAGAGAGTCGATGTGTACGACGTGGTCGACAGGGTAAATGCTGACACGAAGAGCCTTCCTGACGTCGTGATTTCACTAACTGCCTTTAGTTTCAACTCGACCTTGTGAGCCAAGTATTCCTGGGAGAATCCACGAATTCTTTATCTGCCAACGAACAGCCTTTCCGCAAGGCCATGGAGGAGCTTCTGACATTTAACACTAACCGTCTACTTTTCGGGTATGTGGCACCTCCGCCAAAGTCCTACCTTTGGAACGTGAGAATTGTATTAACAAGATGTGCTCCTATAGACGCCTTGCAAACCTGTTTCCCGACTGGCTTTTCGCTCCTAGAGCATATCGTGATCTAACACGCTTCATCGACGATCTCATCGAAAGAACTTTGGCACTGCCAATCAATAACCAAACAGATTCAAAGACGGAAAAGGAATTCAATCTCGTGGAGGATCTGGTCAACACTCATCCGAATGATAGATACTTTATTAGAGGCCAGCTCATGGCAGTCCTGATGGCTTCCAAGGTAGGTTCCGTTCTGGCTTTAAATGTAATGACCTGTCTGAGCGAATTCGACGGCGCTAAATTCCGGGGAGGAGGCGGCGAGTCGTTCTATCTCCGCACCTCTCAGAGCCCCAATGCCACATCAAACCGCAATTTAATCACGGCCATCGTCAACCTCCTTACCTACTTTGAAGATACCCCAAGTTTTAGCGTCGTTGAATTTGCTCAGACGGGTCGGTAGCGCATGAATGATGAAGTGGAATGCTGATGATCACATAGGATCCGGGTGCTATTCTGGCCACTTGGACGATCTATCACCTGGCCCGCGAACCAGCCCTGTATAAAAGACTTCAGCAGGAGATCAAAGAACAGTAAGTGAAAGCCCATATCCGTGCGGAAGATCGACTTGATGCTAATCAAATTTTCTCATAAGTATTGGCATGGACGCGATTCCCACAACAGACCAGCTTAGAAAACTAGACCTCCTAGCCAACACAGTCAAAGAGTCGATGAGAATGTACCACCCACTCGGCCTCAACATTCGAGAGGCTAGGACAGATGCAATTCTGCCTGTCGGAGGCGGTCCAGATGGGAATGATCCCATATCTGTCTCAGCAAGACAGATCATTGGTAAGATTCCTACTAAAATGCCTTGCCAGCATTCTGAACTCCTACTATTCACAACCAACTAACCCTACTCGCCTCTCTAGTATACTCAGTCGCAGGCCTCCAGCGCAACAAAGCCAGCGTAGGCGCAAATGCCGACGTGTGGGATCCTGCACGATGGGATACCTGGGCGCCAAAGTACGGCGACTATCTACCCTTCAGTATTGGGCCACGCCAGTGTCCCGGCAGAGTCTTTGGCCGTTTCCAGATTCAGTATATCCTAGTGCGACTTCTCCAAGAGTTCGAGAGCATCGAGTGGTGTGGACTTAGTGGCGATGGGGACAATGGCACGCAGGAGATGAAGATCAAGGTTGAGCTGAACCTTAAGTGCGCGGAGCCGGTTATTTGTAACTTTATTCCTCGTTGCAAGAACGCTTCTTAGGAAGTTACCATGGAATGGGTGCGGCTTGGACTTGAGAGGCTTGAAAAGGTTTTGTGCGTTTAGATACTGCGGTGGAGACATTGGATTAGCATACAGATAATGACGCTGTGGAAATCCCCTGAGCTTCCTATAGCCCAAATTCTAGTGGCGTCAGACTATCGCGACATCTTAGATCTATGCTACGTTCTTGCTATGAGTTGGCAAAATCAATCCTGCCCGCATTCTCACAATATAGACTAGCATAAAAATCGAAGCTTTTACACTATGCCCATGTTCATAAGCGAAACTGAAGTGATGTCGGAGTCTTAGCACCAAAAGCTTAATAATAACCGCTAGCCGAAACCTCTCTAGCACTTATGCAGGGCATAACCTGACTCGCAAATAACAATTAGTATAAATACTGGGATGTCTAGCGGCAGAATACAACCATAAATCCGCCGGACGCTCGGCATAATGCCACAGACCGCTAGTTACTAACACTGAAACAGACTTCGGCCCTATGTCTTACAAAACTATGACTAGTTTAAACTCTGCTATGCCGGTGTGCGTTACACCTAGATTCTCATAATTCGCAGGCAACAACCTAAAATTTAAAATAAAATAAGAAGGAAAGCAAAAGTAAATTTATTAGGAAAACGTATCTACTAAAATCACTTTTATGATTTGTAAACTATTTATTCTAGAAAAGAATGAATTACTTGTTAAGAATAATATTTTAGGTATTTAAATGAGTTTAGGCTTCATTGTTCTTTATATTACTCAGAAAACTGCGTAAATTTACTTTTAAGTTAATTTTTATGAGTCTTTAATTCTAGATTCTAAGAGCTTAATATCTCCTAATAGTTACCTGCGCATTGCTTAACATTTGTACTCTGTATGCAGAGGCAACTTATAACTAACTTACATGATCTGTTTCCTATAACCTTTATCAACATATAGTATAGCTTTTAGATTGAAATAGATTCTACATTTACTAGACTTTCTTAGTTCCTTATTTCAAGTGCAAAAACCTTAAAGAAATAGTGCATGATTAAGTAAAATCTATTTGTTAGCATTAGTCTAATTTTAGATTCACCATTGTCGGCCTCTCTGTGGAGACCTTATGTACAAGTTAAGATCCCAGAACAACAATACGGGCCGTCTTAGTGGTAATCATGATTCGAGTCAAGCATATGACTTGCGACTTGCATATCTGGCATGCTTAGTTCAGCGAGAGAATCATCTATCGAAGTCAGCTATCAAGTTTAGGTACGCTAATGGCCTTCGGATCGAGAAAAAGAATCGTTCAACATCTTTCAAACAAGTAGTAATAGGGAAAAATAGCATGATGGGAGTTTATGGTTGTCGACAAGTTGAAAGGCTGATTGTGATATTCAACTAGTGCTATGCGTTTGCGGTGGAGCAATGGATTAAAGCCCGCAACTTATCTGTGAGCAGACATGCGACATAGAGCTCGGCGGAATCACGGTCCAGTCGTACGCCCGTACGAAATCGTCCTTCGTTCACTTGGGTACTGACTACTAAATACTAAGTAGTCATCCTCACCAATCCCATACTCTGGAGATTCGGAGGTTGACAAAATCCACTTTTCTTAGACACATTGGAAGAGCATTCACAATAATCTTTCTTCTATGTGCGCGTGATGGAATCCGCAACGAGATGGTCCATTTATGGGATTACTGAATATCAAGAGCTCCTCTCAATTTGGGTGGTGATAGAAGTAGCTCTGTGTGCGGTAATATTTCCGAGAAAATAGCACGTGGTATAAACCTTTACTTACCTGCGTCACAGGCCTTGGGACATGCCTTATGGTCCGCCATATACAATGTCTATTTCAACCCACTTAAGAAAGTACCTGGGCCTTTCTTATGGTCTATATCGCCCATCCCACTCCTCTTGATGTCATGGTCTGGCACGCCGCACAAACAAATTCTCGCATTGCATCAGAAATATGGTGATGTCGTCCGCACAAGCCCAGACTCCGTGTCATGTCTCCACGCAACAGCATGGAAAGAAGTCTACGGACACCGCAAGCCCGGCCAGCCAGAGAACCTCAAGCACCCAGGCTTCGTAGCCGAAGTCGCCTCAGGCATCATAGGAGCCGACACAGAGTCCCACACGCATCAGCGCCATCTAATAGCTCCAGCATTCTCAGCGCAGGGCATGCAGCGCCAGGAGCCTCTCATTCGCCACCACGTCAACCACCTTTTCAGCTGCCTCGAAGAGCACTGCGTCGAGGGGCGATCTCTTGATCTGGCCAAGTGGTTCAACTACTTCTCGTTCGATATCATTGGCGATCTCAGCTTCGGTGAGTCCTTTGGGAACATGGAGCGGAGGGGCTTCCACCCGTGGATCGCGACGATCTTGGAGTTTTTTGTTGCACAGCATGACATGGCGCATTTTCGGCGGGCGTATCCATTGTTGGAGGCGATGGTGGGCCCGCTTGTTAAGGTGCTTGCTGCGAAGATTATTGCGAAGCATAATATGTTCATGCGGACTCAAGTCACGAAGCGTTTGGCTTTGGAGCCTAGTCGGCCGGACTTCATTGATGGTATGAAGCCTGACCATGCTCAGGGAAAAGAAGTGAGTGAATCTACAACGCTTTTCCGAATTCCAATCCCGGTCATGAAACTGACAGTCTGGGCGATAGGGCCTTTCATTTGAAGCAATCTGCCATAACGCGAGCATCTTCATCGTAGCCGGGTCTGAAACGACTGCAATCGCGTATGACAGACCCCCTCCCCTTTTCCCGGCTTTTTGGAAGCAGTGAGAAAACTGACCATAATTTGAGTTAGACTCGCTGGGGCAACCTATCTACTCTGCACCCACCCTGAGATACTCGCCAAGCTAAAAGAAGAGATCGACTCATCTTTCGATAGCGAAGAACAGATCACACTCCTCAGTGCGCAGCGTCTCAAGTATCTCACAGCTGTCCTAGATGAGACTCTTCGTATCTACCCTGCCGCCGTAGGCTCTGTGCCGCGACTGATCCAGCGACATGGCGAGGTCGTCGGCGGGCATTTTCTTCCTGGAGGAGTGAGTCATAAGAGTGTTTTTATGGATCTTTTTATGAAAGTCTGGACACCTCGCTGACTGCTGTGCACAAACTCCAGACGTGTGTAGACATTTGGCATTGGGCAATGTATCATAACCCAGCCAACTTCACCGAGCCGGAAGTCTTCGCTCCAAAGCGTTGGCTTGGAGATCCTCGCTTCAAAAATGATAAAAAGGCAGCATTCCAGCCCTTCTCGACGGGGAAACGCAGCTGTATCGGTCAGAAGTAAGCCATACCTCCTTTGACTATTTATCTTCACTTTCAATGCGAGAAAGTTCACTGACTGAAAACTATTGCTAGTTTGGCACATTCTGAGATAAAGCAAATAATGGCCCGGCTACTGTGGAAGTACGATGTTGAGCTCGTGGACCGCGAGTGGCTTGAGAAACCATGGCATGATCAACGCGTTCGCGCTTCTTACGTCCACCCGCCTTTAAATGTTAGACTGAATCTCAGACCAGAAAAGGTGAAGTCGGACTAGAATATTTGTGTTTGAAGAATCAAGGTGGGAACTGTGCGGGAACTTGGGTACCTTCCGCTTTAAAGCCGGTTATAAAAGTTAAGAAACTCAAGATCTGGCAGTTTGTTTCTTTTTTCATAATGTTAGAAGCTTTTGAGAATTTATTTTGGTTACTTGATTGCAACCTCTTGACTAAAAACCCTGCATTAAGGCATTTGAGACGTTCACAGATTTCAACGCCTCTCTGGTTTCGCTCAAGACTTTCTTTTCCAAATTCTCACCACGTTTTGAATACATTAAAACTGGATATCTAGAATATTGTCAGCAAAAAAAACTGTTGAAGCGCATTGTCGTGGATTGCCACTTACGGGCGTACTCCCCATTCACTCAAGAAGCCTCCATGGCTTTCTCGACCTGAGACCACCACGGCATGAACATACGTGCTGGCACCCTCTGCCAAGCTTCTACCAAACAGAGCGAAATAAATCGAGAACAAATACCTTAGAACAACACTTGTATTCAAGGTACGCCAGATTTCCGTATCTCCAACCAGCCCTGGACAGACTGTGCTGATAATCACCTCATCGGAGCCAACCACTGCTGCCAGTCTTCTCACAAAAATCATCTGCAGCAACTTCTCGCGCGCATACCACTTCGTAACATCGTACTTCTCGTCAAACTGAGATAAAATTGGTTTTTCGTCGTCAAAATCCGCAAAATATGCGGTCGTCGATGTCACCACCGTGAGCCTAGCCGGCTTTCCTGCCAGACTCCCTTTGGCTTTAAGTATCGGCAGGAGAAGCACAGCCAGCATGATCGTCGAGAGGTAGTTGACTTGGAAAGTCTGCTCTTTTCCTGTCTTGACTGACACAACACAGTCCTTGTTCTGCACACCGGCGTTAAGAATGACTACGTCAATCCTACCCAGAGTCTGACATTTTTTGACAAATGCAGAGACAGACTCGGGATCTTCCATGTCTAGAATCCAGACCTCGATTTGAGCCTGTGGAAACTCCTTGCGGAGAGCTTCTGCTGTAACTTTGCCTTTGGCTTGGGACCGGACAGCTAGGATGAGCCGAGAGAGGTCAAGTTGAAGGATCTGCCGTGCTGCTTCGAATCCTAGGCCAGTGTTTGAGCCGGTGATTATGGCTGTTTGGCCATCAAGTTTGACTTCCGCTGCAATTGGAGGAGGGTGCATGAACAGTTGGCGGTATATGAAGCCTATGCCGCTTTGGAAGATAAGGCGGCTATGGATTTGGTCCAACAAAGACATTTTGACTGTGCTGTATTAAAATTCGATGATGATGTCCATCAACCATCACCCGAGCACTTTACGATTTCAGTGACTTTAGTGGTAGCGATAAGCCCTGGACAGTGAGGTGTCTAGTCAAGTGGGACCAGAAAGTCCCTGAATCGTGTACATAAGGTGTCGGCGGGTTAACAGGCCGAGAGATACGGACAAGGGTTTCTCTACTTCAGAGCAAGCTTTTAAATTTCTTACCGAAGTCGAAGTAATTAGTTTACCAAAGACTACTGCAATAATCAGAAAATTAAAATAGACTAGAAGAACAAGCTACATGGTTGAGAATAAATGAAGAATAATCTAGAATTAGATTAGAATTACAGTTTTGTTACGCATTGTTTCTGATAGTGCCCCGAGTCAGTTTACCGACTATCTCTAATATACACTAGCGCGTTTTCCAGATGCTAGTCACGGAAGTCCCACTTTTATTTTACAGTCTGTTAACCTGCAGCCTCGTTTATAAACTTTGGAGCCACTGAATCACGGCCTAGCTACACAGGTGAGTTACCTTTTACACAGGCATGCGACTCACATCATAACACACGAGCTTCGAATTTTTGAGGCTGTCGGTGTTCTGGTAATCATCTGTCTCCTGCAACCAGACTAATAAGAAATCCATGCCTGCACTTATGGACATCCCTCTTAGAGGCCTGACCCTGGTCGCCAAATGTGCCTTCGAGCCAATGGTCACTGGTCCTCTTTTTGGATTGCTGCTGTACACCCCAGAACAGACATGGGAAAACGCCTTGGAAGCAACATCTCTCTCTCACATCATCGACCTACGCAATCCAATACGCATACTGGGGTTTCTAGCTGCCTTGGGTGTGATCAGGAAGATCAACGCAGCTCTAAACGCATGGGCAACAAATAACTGGCAGATTTACGCAGGTCATGGTTGGAACTGGCCCTCTGAAATCGCAGTCGTCACCGGAGGATGCAGCGGGATCGGCAAAGCCATCGCAGAGGCTCTCACTTCGCGCGGGATCCGCGTGGCAGTGCTCGACGTGCAGGACGCGCCCGAGGCGTTCACATCAAACGACAAGCTGACATACTTCCGGTGCGACATCTCTAGCCCTACAGCAATAGCAGAAACATCTGATAAAATCCGAAACGACCTCGGGCATCCCTCAATTCTCATCAACAACGCCGGCATCACGGGCTCTCACACAATCCTGAAAACACCAAGCGAGTTTCTCAGCCGTATTTTCGATACAAACATCCTCTCGCACTGGCGGCTAGTCCAGCAGTTCGTCCCGGATATGGTGGTGAAGAACAAAGGTCACATCGTGACAGTGGCGAGCGTCAACTCGTTCCTGACGAACTCGGCTAATGCGGACTATGTGGCGACTAAAACTGCGGCGCTGGCGTTTCATGAGGGTCTTACGAGTGAGTTGAAGATCTGGTATAAGGCATCGGGTGTCAAGACTACGGTTGTGCATCCAAGTTGGGTGCGCACGCCGTTGATTGAGGAGGGGATATTGAGGAGTGGCCAGGACCCGAAAATCCTTGAGAGTATGTTGATGCCGGAGGAGGTGGCAGACATTATTGTGAGACAGATTGTTAGTAGCCGCGGTGCACAGCTTTTCATTCCTAGTGCTGCGGCGCCTATTTCGTGGCTGAAGGGGTTGCCGAATTGGACTCAGGAGCTTGTTAGGGATGCGTTTGGGAAGACAAGTGCTGTCACTAGCGGATCGATGATCGCCTACTAGATGTTGAGCCTCTATAAGAATGTTTATTGGAGCACAAAAACCGCATTAGGTTTTGAATCATCTCGTTTATATGCCTTTATTTCGCCTTTGGTTAACTAAACCTATATAGCTTTTTATCTTAGCTCTCAGGCTGCCAACTAACAAACAATTATGATGGGGCTTATTCATTTCAACTACATCATACAACATCTCATGCAGGACTAAAAAGCCCTGGGCATTATTCCATTAGATCAGTACTCACATCCTCGAAGATGTTAACAAACAAACCGCCCTTATATTGTTCGATCTAGATGCTTTACTAGAGGCTATGTCAACTAATCATAATCTTGCTAAGTGTTTTAAACCTCGCTAATATCGTCTAGACCGCTGGAGTTGATTTTAGCTATTCATAACTGCATCCCTGGAATACTAAGACGTGTCACGAACATGTGAAGGACTGATTGCGCTGAACCGAGTCAGGGCGGGACTGTCGGTACGAAGTAGGAACTTTGCGGATGCTAGTAGCGTGGGTCCCTGCCTAGTTGAGAGCAGGGTGGAGTTCCCAAAAGAATTTCGATTCGTGTTCGGCTATTGTACAATACACGGGAACCTAGAGTACTTGTTCATGCGCTTACCAACACGACAATAATCAGCTTGCTAATAGTCAAGATAGGATAGGCTTCTAAAATCACCACTGCGTACCGTATCTAGTTTAAATTAGCTAATATATATTTCTTTGGGTACCTGTAAACGTTACTAATCAAACTTTGTTTTAGCTTGTGCATCATGCGTGTTGCGATTCTCTAAGAAGGCCAAACAATGTGCATAGGCAGAAAATGAAACCTTAAGCATATTGTAATATTTCAATCGACATTTTAATCATTAACATATAATATAAGAAAGAGTCTAGGTAACGCGCAGGAAAGAAGGCTATTAATATTAATAGGTACTTACCTGCTAGTGCCTTAGGAGCAGCAGAAATAGCAACTATAATTTAGCATCTAAATGCGTGTTTAGTCTAGTAGACTTTAATCTACTAATGTGTCAAAGACAAAAGCTTTTAAGGTTTTACAATGCTAGAAGGTTATACAAAAGTTTAATAACGGCGCACTTTATGATTAGTCTTAGTAGAAGAAAATGGTAGTAATGTTTAGAGCTAATAGAATTATGAGTCTTGCAGTCTTGCAGCTAAGATATTTCAGTTTTGTTAACAGCATTTATAAGGTTTTTAAATTAAAATAATGTCATTAAGTAAGTCTTTATAATCTCTAAGTCTGCATTTCAGAAGCAGGGATAGTTTACATTTGTAGTGAATATTAGATAGAAATTTAAGTTTAACTTTTTTTTTTAAAAGCCTTATATTTAGTACATATTTACGGTTCTCTATTAACTTATAGAATAAAAAATAGTAAGGATAACTAAAAGATCTGTAATTAATTTTAAAAAAAAAAGTAAATTTTTTTAAATGCTTAAAAGCCCATTTTTATTTATACATGCAACAAATCAAATGTCTTGTCCCTATTGACATAGCATAGAAACTATTAATCTTAGGAAAGTACTACTTAAGTACCTCTTAATGCCTTTTTAAAGGATTTTTCAAGAACCTAAGCATATACTAAGCATAAAGCTAAATTGCATAAAATTACTAGCACCTAGTGTTAAAGACTAGAACTAGCATTTAGAAATGTAGTTAGTGTAAATCGCAAAATAAATTGTCTCAAGAGTTGCCTATACTAATTATTTCGGTGTTCTTATGTTTGTGACACGTGTTTGCTTATCCCCTTGTTACCTAAGTTGTATAGAAGAACTCTTAGACTTAGCTCTAGTTTTAGGCCCATATATTGAATCACACTAATTCTTCTTGCTTTAGAGATTTGTGTTAATCTATCTTGGTAATTAGAGTCATTGCACAGTATTAATAGCAATAGGAAGATACCTAACTATTTCCACTATGAGATGTAATATATAAAGACGTTAGAAATGTAGCTATACAGTCTAGTTTTACTGTATCCTTTTATATAAACCTTAAAACTTAGAAAGTGTTATTAACTTTAAAGCTTCTATTATAGCACTCTCATAAGCCTTTAGAAGCAACTTAGACCTAAGATACATTATTTTATTCTTGTCTGTTGTGATATAAAAAAAAGGCTTATTATGTCAATTAAATAAACTTTTAAGCATTTTAATATATAACTTGGTAATATAATAGTTTAAAAATACACTTCAATTTTATTTTAAAACTAGACCTTTTAAATAAGAAATTCGTCACTTTCTTTCTAATTACAAGATATTTCTATGCTACTTACGGATAGATTCTTGTTTAGTGATATTTTATTTTAAAAAAAGTAAAAACTATTAATATACAACTTTTAATGAATGTTTTAATAGGAGTGCAGGGTTTCTGTAAAAACTTTGCTTCATTTCGATTAGGATGCTTATCAGTAGGCTGATCAGTACCGTATTAGTAGCGGCGCTAACTAGTCCTAGGAACCTAGTTGTCCCATTGCAATGGCTAGTGCGGCCACTTGCAGGAGGGAAATAATGTGTTAAGCGCAGGTCTTCTTAATAGAATTAGTTAGTAGTATTATCAGTACTGTTTATTGCACGTGGTTTCTTGGCTTTGTAGATTTATTTAATACCTTCTTCCGCTCGTGAATATTTTGGACTATTCATCACGTTCAGTGTTGCTTTCTATCTATACATTACCCAAATATGGCAGCTGAATTCTCCCTAGCGGAGACGCCAATTGGCAAATATTTTGCCTCAATGGCCGAGATGGGCGTAATGCGCGTGTTCGTCGAGCACGGCATCTTCGACGCCATCCCAGACGATGGAATCTCCCTCGAGGACCTCACAGCAAAGCTGAGCGTGGAGTACAACCTCATCGAGCGCTTCGCGGCCTTCCTCCTCGCTGTCGGCGTGCTAACATCCCCGGCACCCGGTCACGTGGCGCATACGCCGGCGTCAAAGGCCTTCACGGACCCCCGCGTCGCGCAATTCTACTCGTACCTCTTCGACTTCTTCATGGGACCGACGACGCGGTGGCCAGACTACTTCGCGGCGAATGGGCTAGCCGAGCCGGCTAGATCGAATCGCTCGCCGGGCGGATTTGCGCTGGGCATGCCTGATAAGACGGCGTACGAGATCATGGCGGCGATTCCGGGGTTGGCGACTAGGATGAATGGCGCGATGGCTATTGATGGCGATATTCCTGTCACGGGAGTGTATGATTTTGGCTGGGTGGCTGCGTATGCCGCGAGAGATGCTGGTGGGGAGAAGAGGGAGCTTATCGTTGATGTTGCTGGGGGAAAGGGCCAGGCGTTGAAGGATATTTTAGAGGAAACGCCGGCGATTCCTGCGGCCAGGTGTGTTTTGCAGGATCAACCGCATGTTATTGCTGAGGCGGTGGAAGAGCACAAGGATTCTGCTGTTTTGGGCCCAGTGAAGAAGATTGGGCACAGCATCTTTGGAGAACAACCAACCAAAGGTATGGAAAGAGAGCCCTCCCCGCTCTAGAGAAACACAACCTCAATTTGGGAATTAAACTAACCGGGTACTTTAGGTGCTCTCGTGTATTACATACGCCGGGTCCTGAATGACTGGTCCGACCACGAAGCCCTTCAGATCCTGAAGAACGTGCGCGCAGCCTGCGCAGAGGACTCGCGCGTGCTGATTGCCGAGTATTTGCGTCCTGAACAGCCGAGTGTCTACACTAGCACCGTCGACATGTTCATCTTGAATATTGGCGGCAAGGTGCGTAGTGAGAAAGCATTTGGCGATCTTGCGGCGATGGCCGGGTTGAAGATTGCGTCGGTGGCGAGGCATGAAAAGACAGAGTCGGCGGTGGTTGAGATGGTGCCGATTTAGGTCGATAGAGTGTATCACGTCCGTGCACATCAAGACCGGAATTTGAATCTAATAAAGTACTAGTTCAAGCATGCTTAGGCCATTCCATCATGGGCTACAATCCGTGCTATGCATCTGTCGTAATCATGCTATGCAATAGATGATTGTCTCGGTTGATCAAATCTTCTTAGATACGGAAATGTCAGCAGCCTTAAGACATCTATTGACTTGTTCATAACGTGTTTTACAAGCAAGGCGTCTACCCTACAAACTTTAATTAACTTTAGAGGTGCGTAACTTAACAACAATACGATTTAATATATAGATAGTGTAATGTTCACAACGTCACATCCTAGCTTACCCCCGAGTTAACCGATACCTATCCGAAAGCCACCCGCTACGTACCCACCCCAGATAGTAATCCCTATGAAAGAGGTATATAAGGGTGCATGCTATAAACCTTTATAGAAGTAGTTTTTCTGTATCCTTTCGTACAAGACCTATAGGTGTAGAGAATAGTATCTTTGGTTTATCCATCCCAGCACTCCCATATGCCTCACAGTGGACATTCGGACCCTATTCGGATCACTCTCTTCTTACCTGCGTCGTTACAGATAGTACTATAATAATTCAAGCAGTATCTAGATTATCTTTTTTACACGTGCGTAAGTTGTGCCTAGTCTCTCTGCACTTGCTGCAGCGTGCTAGAGCCGAGCAGTTAAGGCCTGCGTGCTCTCCTCCTTAACGCTCTTCTTAAGTAATCTACTAATTAGTCTCTTTCTAAGCTATTACATCCTCTCTAGCTTCTTTTACTAAAACTTTTTCTATAACTCTGCCTTGTTAGCACTCTTAAGGCCAGCAATCTAACTACAGATTAGCTTACTAAAGAGTATTATAACTTTTGCATCTTTGTTAAGCTAGTAAATTGATTTAAAAATGATTGCAGCTAAGAAGCGTTTAAGTTGCTGCGTATGAATATATCAGCATTGTTTATACTTTAACCTTATTTGTATTTAATAGCACATTATCATTTCAAGAGTTTTTCTAACAATAGCTATGTTAAGATTAAATAGCTCTAGGTCTAGCTTTAAAAGTTTAATATTATGATAAAGTAGAATAAGGCTTATACTTAAAAAGGCAAAACTAGCAAAAGTAAATAAAACTAATTAATAAATATAGCTCTAAAATAAGGAACAAACTTAAACTTTTTGTTATAGATAATGTAGTGGCAGATGAGACCTTTAATTTTTTTAACTTTGAAAACGTTTTAATAGTAAGAACTAGCTAATAATG
This sequence comes from Mycocentrospora acerina, assembly GCA_022701365.1. Classification (NCBI taxonomy): domain Eukaryota; kingdom Fungi; phylum Ascomycota; class Dothideomycetes; order Pleosporales; genus Mycocentrospora; species Mycocentrospora acerina. The sequence goes on along the minus strand of JAKUHH010000228.1, from coordinate 10,589 downwards.
AGTAGATATTGTAGGAAAATAAATAAGACAGTAAATATAGTAAAAAATGATTCTCCTTACAAAGTTTAAAAACTTAAATGCGTAGTAGTTTTAAAAACTATTAGACATTCGAAGATAAGATAAACTAATAATTTAGGTCTTTCTAAAAACATTTGAGTTTTATAACTACATTACTTTAACTTCTTATTTATCTAGCTATCGTAACTAGCTGCAATTGCCTAGTTTATAAGATCTTTGCCTTCTTACACTAGGTAGACAGGTAATACTAGCTAGCAAAGATAAAGAATATTAAAACTGTCTAATTAGCAGCATAGTATTCAATAATTAGCATTACCTACATATAATTGTCTAACTAGAAAGATATTAGCTTGCTTCCTTTCTTTGACTTTGTAGAAAAGAAGCTAAGTTTTAATCTTACTCTAATTAAAGCTAGCTTTATTAAAGTTACAAGTCGCATATTTACAAATACTTCACTTTTTCTTTACCTACTTTAAAGGATTAAACTAACTTTTAATTACTACAAGAAATTTAAAATAGATATCTTTGCTAGTTATATACTTAACTATATAATATTATTTAATCATTAACATTCTTACGAAAGATTTAGTGGTATTAGTTATTAGCCTATCTTCTGCTATTTATAGCATATTGTTTATTAGCTATGTTACAAATAGCATTGTAATTAGGCGCAAATCTACACTATTCTAAGTTAAGTATATGGCTAATAATAACTTTTTCTTCTTACTAGGTAAACTACTATAATTAATGCTAGAAATTATGCTAAAAAATACTCACTTGTGTGTTAGCTTAATAGTGTTATTTTAGGTGAATTAAAAGTTAAAGAAGCAGGCGTCTAACTTTAAATTTAGTATTTATTAAGAGATAAGTTACTTACGTACAAATCAGCTGAAGATAAATATATTGCAGCATATTAAGCTTAAAGAATTTTTTAATTTAGGTTTAAAGGTAATAAAAGTTAGGAGGGAGGTCGCCTTGCTTTTAGAGACGTCTTGATTACGAAACACGTTACATCTAGAACAATGGTAAAATAAATCAAAAAAGTTGGACTTATCGTAATAAGCGCATGTTGGAGAAAATCATAACTATGCGAGCGGCTTCAAGATCAGTCCTGAGAAGAGAGAGGACCGCCATTTTATCAACTGATGTGGGTTAAACGGTCCTGTAGTACGTCGGCTATCTCCATACCTTAGTAAAGTTGCTGATGCTGTATGTACTCCACGTAGTTAGAGCTGAGCGAAATACTTCTTCATCACCTTTGAGATCTATTTTCGTACCTTCTCCGCATATATATCGGTTCCTTCATCTACACACTAGGCCTGATGGAGGTAATGGCAGACTTCAACATTACTCAGGCTCTGGCTACTTTGCTTCTGACTCTCAGCGCTGCTGGATACGTTCTCGGGCCCATTATCTGGTCATCTTCGAGTGAGATTCCTTAGGTTGGACGGTTGTGGGTATACATCAATATATTTTTCATCTTCTGCTGCCCTAAACTTTCCACGATCTACTCTGTGAACTTTGGTATGCTTGTTGCTTTCCGACTCTTGGCTAATTCCTTCAGAATATTTGTCACTGAAGGTACTACCATCGTTCACACGTATCGATCAAAGAAGCAGGCTTAAGGACTGACTTGCTGGGGTAACTGAGCCGTCTCTAGGAGCAGCAGTTGTCTGAACAATGGATGAAGACCTATGAATGTTTTATACATAACCAATTGTACTAAATTCAATCCATATTTTTTTCATTTCTACTAACCCACCTGTCTGCAATGTCCTCACAGATGTCTGAATGGTAAAGAATTATCATTTTAGACGATGAGGATAGATAACTTGGATAAATTACAATAGTTAACAGTAACAAAATAGCTTGAATTTGCTTAGCAAAAGAAGATCGTAGTGATTGTCTCTTAAAAAACAAATCGTTACTGACAAGGTAGAATTCAAAACTTAGTTATAGAAGGGGCTTATCGTCCTCCAGCTGTTGTAAAAGACTATTGGACAGTTTAGAAACCCCTTCTATGGTCTGTTACAGGTTAAGTCAAGATTCAGAAGTTATGGCGAAGTTCACCGTCGACCTGTATGCTTAAAGTCTTGACAGCTCTCCTGTTCCTTGTAAGCTGCTTTATCCATAATGCATGTTGTAAATTATTACAAATTTCGTTTTTTTGAGGTCATAGTAGCCAGCTATACAATTTGAGCAAGAATTAAAGGAATTCATAGTTATTACCTAAAATAGGGAAGTCAAGAGCTATCTAGATGTAGTAGGAAATGAAAAAGTGGTAGAAATATCAGAGGATTGACTTGTGAAAAGAACCCAATCAAAGCAAGATGCTCCTGAACTGAGTAGATTGAAATTCTAGAAGACTTCATCCAAGCAAATCCTTGTCGTGACGACGATTTGTGTACAATTTCCAGCCTTCTTTCTTTGGCTTCCTAGCTGACAGGGCACTCAGTTCTTCCTCGCTACTCTCTTTCACAGCAGAAGCCTCCGCCTTCGCGTGTTTTTTCTGAACACCAAAGCACGGCACCGCCGGCACTGGCTTTCCTGCAATTGCCACCGCACTTACGCTCATAGTTACGTGATCTGCAATTTGCGATCCGTACTTGATATGGTGACCTCCGAAATCTGAATCCCAAATATTGCTTATGCTCAGTTCCTGTCCATTTCGACCTTTCGTGCCAGGGGGTAGCTGGAGCTTAAGGCGTAAACCTTGCTGCTTATTGGCGTAGTCGCCGCGTACCCAAGTGAATGTGCCCTCTGGGAGAGGGACCAGGTCAGCTTTCTTAGGGGGAGGAGAATCAGCAGTAACGCCACTGATATCAAGGAAAAGTGAGGAGTCGTCAAGGTTGTTGATATAGAGGGCAACGGGGTTGGCGACGGAAAGAATGGCGCCACCTTGAGCTGCTTGATTGATACCGCCACCGATCTAATCATGATATTAATTGGTCATTTGGATAATTCCTAGTTGTATTGCGACTTACTGTTGGATCAGAGTGTCTCCCGGGGTTTCCGTATTGTGAGCAGTTGATTAATTGATCGGGGTCGGTAATAGGTTGACCATCTGTGTCTTTGCGAAGCACAGTTGCCTGAGCAGCGATGTCGATTTCTGCAGAAAGCGTGTTGTTTGGCTGGCAGAGATGGATTATGCTACCTGTTTTGGACCAATTATTCCAGCTGTTGTTTGGATTGTAAACAGCCGCACCCGTCCTAGGGTCGACAATAAAGAAATCGGTAAGGTTCATTTGGCTGGCAAAGTCAGGATTAAGATCCTTAACGGTCTTGAAGAAATCGTTAGGTTGGAAGCTGGCATATATGCTCCAATACTACAACGGCCTGTCAGTGGAAAAGAGGCTGGGTTTGAACAGAAACTAACCTCTGGGCCTTCGCAAGTGTATGTTACACTTTTGATTTGCTGAGTTTTAGGATCTCGCTGAACGGACCACTCCAGATATTCATCCTGGAACATGCGTTGTGAGTCGGCTACCTGCCATCGCAGTGGGACGTTCTTGTATGCTGTTGTTACCTAGAGCTGCATCAGTATCACAGCCTGAATAATGATAGGACCGCGGGGACAAACCAGTTTAGGGAAAGCATCCCAGGTAATAGCTGTAGGCTGCTGTGACTGCTCAAAAGCAGTGACAGTGCCGTTAAAGAACTGCTCGAGTGGAGTCCTGCCGGAGGTAACAACGTTAGGATCTGCTGAGATCTCACCATTCATCCAGTAGGATATGCACTGGTCGGACCAGAACTTGGCCGTATCGGGATTAAATTCTTTGAGATCACCCGGTGGACTGAATTCAGAGATAGTCTGAGGAGTGAAAAGTTTATCAGACATGTTTTGGAGTTGAACTATTGGCTTTGTAGGAACCTAGAGAATAAATATGGGAATAGAGAAAGAATAAAAATGCTGAATTTGAGAGTTTATATGTTCCGAGCGAGACATAATTCGTATCTCAAAGGTCAGATTCTCACAGCCTTTCAGCTGCTATCTGCTAATGAACGGAATAAGCCATACTGTAATTCATAATGTCAGGTGTTCACGCTCTTTCAGCTCCTCAACGCATTTAAATTAAGCACTTCGTATCTCTTCATTTGCCATGCCCAGTCATAGGCGTTCATATGTACCGTTGATCTCTAAATAGTATCCCGAGTGACCGGTACAAGATTACACGCATGCGCAGACACACCAAGAAGGCCATCTGCAGAATTGAAGTCATAGCTGACCCAAAATTCGTGGTCTTACGAAGAGGCGTTATGGTTCAGCAGTCATTGAGTCTTAGCTCTTATGAGGCCAAGGATGTCAAAGATGAACCCGTGAAAGGAAATTTAGAGACAAGATTCACGTGTAACCTTACGCTTCAAGTAGTTCCACTGCTCTCAGTACTAAAAAGACCTCATCTCTTTTCGGGTTACGCATACTCAGCCTTTCAAGCGCTTCGCCTATTACTGATGGATTCCGCTTCGCAAAATCCTGGCTAAACAGACATAACTATGATTCTAGCTTGGATTATGCTTGTAAGTTGAAAGGGACGGTCCGAAAGAGTATCTTGACAAAACGGTGGCTAGCTGGAGAGTTGTGGGAAGGTGGGATGATCTCCTGCAGCCACCCACTTCCCCGCTCACTTCCCCGCCATAGCTATACTTTCTATTTTGGTCGCCTGAACAAAAATTAAAATTGGTTGGACAGATTTAAAACGCTACTGCACAGCACTTCCATCATAGTTTAGGAGCATTTAATGAAGCGCAAAGAATCAGTCATGAGGGGACGACTTTTTAACCCAGATATTGGCCTAGGCTTTGTTCAGCTACGCCACTGACCTGCTTGTGGTGATTACGCCACTCGAGATTTGGACGCAGTTATTCTTGCAGACGCCAGTATGCGACATGAGAGATTTCATACTGAACCAAGAATATCGCCGTTTGGAGAGGTGATAGAACGTCTAGTTCTACTTAAGAACGCAACAATGCCCAGTTCTGACAACTCACAACTCACATCATAGTTTGTTGCATCATGGCTACTAAGGATATTTGGGTGCGAAGATTCAAGCGTGACCCTGGAAACGACGAGGACTTTCCAGCTACTGATATTTTCAAGAAAGAGAATTTTACTGACTGGTTCGGCCAATTCTTGCAACAAGAAGCGAATAGCACTATTGATACCTTCGACAAGCTTGTCACTATATTTTGGAGTAGGCATCTTTCCCCACGACAACATTTAGGACTAACATTACTGCCTTTCAGATCAAGCGCAACAGCCTCAGCCTACTGTCAAGCTTGACACATATGCCATTGCAGATGGGGCTTTCATCGATCAGAAAACCGTGGCTGGAAATTGGTTCAAGCCGCATCTTCGCTTCATTTCAGTCGTGACGCCTAAGCCTGCGTCTGCAGGCTGGAAGCTGTATATTGTTGGACCTGATGAAGTCAAATCAACAGAACGTTTCCTGCAGGTGGCTAGTTGGGATGGTAGTGTTTTTCGCTTCTACGCGGTATGAGCAACGGATTGACACGAGATGTTTTACTAACCATGTGAAAGTTCGATCCACTTGAAATTCCGGGAGCAAGTAAGGCATGGATCTATCAGGGCAGTTCCTTTGATGCTTTCTCGGATAACAACGCTTATGATGCTGCATACCTGGGACCGTTCAATGGACACGTGAATGGAGCTTTGATTATGAAGGAACGAACCGCGTAAGTGGCATTTTTGGTGAGTCTCTGTATGCTACTTTAACACATAGCCAGGCCATGGTACCATCGGAAAACAGGCGCAAACACGGCTTTCCTCCAGTGCATTCCAAACGATACAAAAACTATGCTGCAAGGCATACCCTACCTTACAGCGCCAAGTTTGCCGGTTCTCAGTGGAGCAAGTGTTCGCGACGCTCACAATTTTCAAGATATTGTTGAAGATTCTATCCGGAACTGGTATGGAACCCGGCTTAGTTCTGATTTTGTAGACCCAAAAACCGAAGGCCCAAAAACCAACCCTACTAACGTTCAGAGATGGATGGCTCATCTACTCTTGACTACTACTGTCAACTTTGCAACATCAACTTCCAATGGGTCAACATATACTGCTGACATGAACCACTTCTTCAACTCCGAATTACTTCTTTCAGGAACAGACTTCGGTCTCATGGTATGTTTCTACAAAGCGCGCCCATTAATTTGTAGTCTAACGTGCATAGCCTTCTCTAGACTCGTTTGACTTCACATTCGACTACGGCATGTACAAGACAGCGCGTAATCGCCTTCGACTCTGTCTTCTTCAAGAGTTTGACGATACTAATCCACCGCCTGGCGTCCCATTCGTTCTATTGAACGAGGGTACGCTCGGTGGCGGTAAGCAGACTGCAGCAGGGAATTTTACCAAATTCCTTGAGGTCTCACCAAACAACGAAGGTGTCCCATTTGTCATACTTCAAACAGCCTACGAGGACGCCCAAGGAGTAGTCAAGTCACATTCTGTCGGTAGTCTTGGTGATGGCTTTCCACAAAGTCTAATTTCCGATAAGGCAATCAGGGCCATCCTCATGTTAGACTTCTGGAACCCTGTATATTCGTGGCGCCGAGGAGTACTTATGGCCTATGTACCAAGCCAGGCAACGCTAGTCAATAATACCTACGACCTTGAAGATAAATGGATAGCCGCTATCAAAGGCTCATTACATATCACTGATACTGATAGCCCCGAGTACCAATTCTTGGAGCTATACAATGGTAGCGATGACAGCTCAGAATATCAAACTCGCATTACCAAATATCTCACAGCCGTTTGCATGAAGCTGTCAGATCCAGATGGTTTGTACGAGTACCTCTGTTTAGCCGAAGCTCGACGAAGAATCTACAGGCCGCTGCCACTTGACGAATTCGGTGTTCAGCTACCGTATGCACTCAATCTCCCTAATGACTGGGACAAGATTGAAATGAAGGAGGATGGAACAACTACAATAATACCTCAAAGGGGGCTCACCTTTTTCAAAAGTTGGACTAATTCTCTAGCCGGTTTTGACCCGAAAATTATCCCGGTCAGCAGTAATTACAACGCCAATTTCGTAAAGAGTGCTCGCGAAGCGAAATGTCCCGTTGTGAAACAACGCAAACCAAAACGGGGCCAATGTCCAGTCTATAGCACAGTTAACTGCATCGCTAACGTCCTTCCTCTAGAATCGAACGAAACATCGAACGTGGTCCCGCAGCGTCCAACCTGGAATGATAACGTCGCTGCGCTGTTCCGCAAGCCGTACTGGGTTAGCGACTCGGAGGCAGTCGGCGCTAACTGGATCAGGACTATGCAGAAATATAGCCCACCTCCGCCACAGAGACTTTATCTCAATCTTTCTAACAAAGAGTCAGTACAGAATAATATCCTGAGCATCTATCAACATTTGCGCTCAAGGTCAATGCCTATCACAAACGATCCGACTGAATACTGGCCCGATGAGGCACTTGAGACTCTGCGCAATTGGGCCAACCAAGGCTTTCGCAGTACGACTGATGATCCTGTTGGCAGCACTACTATTGTCCCTAATCCAACTGATCCACCCGAGAAAATGCGTATACGCAAAGACGTACTAAATCTGACTCCACAGGAGCTACAAAACTATCGTGAAAAACTAGATGACATACTGCAAGTGGGATCTTTGACAGGCGTTGGTGGAGAACAAAGCGAGTGGCAAAGACTTGGCTTCCTCCATGCAGAATGGTGTTTGCATTACCAAGAAGCCACTTTCTTGTGGCATCGGGCATATTTGCGATATGTTGAGGAACTAATCGACTTCCCTATTCCCTATTGGAATGGCTACGCCGCAGTGACTTCAGACACGAATTCTATGTACGCTGGATTGCCATCTATCTTTCTTGAAAAAACGTATACACATTCTAGCGGTCAAGAATGACCTAATCCTCTCAGGTTTGCTCTTGGCCCAAATGGTGAGAACAAGCTTGGAAAGGGAAAATATGTAGATCGGTACCCAGAGTTAGTTGCGGGACCGGCTGATCCAATCTTGAAACCGCGCTGGGAAAGAAAGGTTAAGCTCTTTGGGAAGTATCACATGCAGATTTCGTCGGCACTTGCGAAGTCAGGTTACAGCGAGCCTGAAGATCCGACTGGGTTTCCCTGGGCAAACCTCCCTGCATTCAGTGACGATCAAATGGACTCAGAATATCCTGATACCGCTAGGCAATATTTCGATGGCTTGTTTGAACAAGTTCACGACAACTATCACGGCTGGGTTGGTCCTGATATGGTATAATATTCTCATTCCCATCTTTAAGTCTTTCAAGTCACTAACTATTATATCACAGGCTGACAATACTTATACAGCATTTGACCCTATCTTCCTCAGTTATCACTCCAATATGGATCGCCTAGTGGATATGTACCTGAGTGCCTCCTCGCGCGGTCGCCAATTTACCTCAACTTTTCCCCTGCAGCCCTTCACGAAGCAAGCCAGAGCGCTGAACTACTCAGATCCTCGTGTCTGGATATACACCACTATTGGTGATATGGCAAAAGATACAAGGGCACTTCAGTATATGTACGCACCGCCATACTTAACAGACTATTCGCAGCTAGGGAATAAAAGGAGTCAACTTGTACCGCGAGGCGGCAAGGCAATGACAATTCACGATATTAAAGCTACACGTGTGGGGAAGACCACAACTGAGACTGGTTCAAAGAAAACTGCCTACATCGTTTTCCGCGATGTGTGTTGTACAAAGGACTCATATCAGGTTGACGTATTCATCGCAGGCGCAATATCGCTCGAACCAGATCCGAGCGTTAATCCAGACTACCTTGGACAAGTTACGCGCATTGGCATGGGGGATGGCGGAGATGCATTGAATGGTGTTAGAAACGGGGTACGGTGCAAAAAGCCGGCCGTGACAAGAGTTCTAGAGATTCAGGATAGGGAGGAGAGGGATAGATTAGAGAAGGCTGGCGGAGTGCAGATTGTAGTAACGGATATAGCTAAAGAGAAGCAGTTGACAGAAGACGAGTGGCAACTGCTACCCGGATTTAAAGCAGAAGTGTTCTTCAGATAAATTGTCGAGTTATTTAGTTACTCAATTCCATCAAATTTATCATTCGTCAACAGAACAGATTTCAACGAGAGATTGAAGGGCTTTATCAATTGCGAATCATGTTGCCTAACAACGATAGAGTAAAATATAGCAAATAAGAAAAGCTGGATTAAGCAGAGCAATTGAAGGTCTTGTAAGTCTTGAAAGTCAAGATGATTTAATGCGAGAAATCAATTTGTTGCGTAGTAAAAAGGTAAGCAGTTTCATTATTGCTAATTTGTCAAGATATTCTCTTTTTGAGCGATCAAATGTGCTGTACAGAATTTACGTTTTTCAAGTTACACAGTTCGCTGTATTACAATGTTTCAGAAAGGCTCAGCCAATATTCTCTCAAGTGAAAAAGTGGAGAAGAAACTTGCTCTATCGTAAGAAATGGGAGAGTGGGAGACTTTACAGGAGAAGAATGTTCAAGTGCTCACATACCTGATTATGCATCAGTATTTAATTTAAAGATAAAAAGAGACTAATAATGTAGCCTAGGTAATTACTTTCTCAATATGACCAGATTCGTTGCTAAGCAAATCTGCATCTCACATGAGCAGCTCTGATAAGCCTTGAGCAGTTCTGGGCGACCTGAGCAGACCAGAGCCAAAGATTAGCAAGACGGAGTTTATCACATACGAGTAGGCACGACAAAGCGATAAATTTTAAGGTTGTATTACAAATGTAATGTCTAGTTGAAATCCTTGCGCTGCTTGTTGAAGGGTTTCTAATTCTGTATATTTTCGGAATTTAGAGTCTTGACCTTGATTTAAAGTAATGGGAATCCTTAACGCCTACCACTTCTACATGATAACGTAGAAATTAGCCATTTTTGCGAGCAGGAAGTTAGAGCCACAGGCAAAGACAAAAAAGGAGCATGTTTTGGTAGCTGCAACGTGTTGCAAACACCTAAGCACCTGCTCTTACATTGTAAACACTACAATCTAGAGAGAAAACAGATGCAGAAAGAGATAGGCAGGCTAACATTAGCTGCTATCTTTAACACTAAAGCAGGGCAAACAGCACTGCTTAAGTTTCTGCAAAAAACAGAAATAGCAACAGCTAGGTGGCTGCTAGCTGCAGGAGCTCTAGACTAGAAGATATTACAATGTGCAACAGGGGCCTAGCAACAGGCCTCTGCAACGCGCAACAGGGGGC